>JANZLQ010000078.1:39952490-40023012 GCA_026212715.1 Elanus axillaris
CCATTTTTTCAGACAGAACAATTAAAATTATTTTTGTTTTGGTTTTTTGTTTTTTTTTTTTTTTTTTTTTCACAAAAGCTGCTATATTTCCAATCTGAGCAATGTCTTCTAGTAAAAATAAAGCCTGCAGTTGGTTTTGAGATTATTGCCAGTGTACAAAGCCCCAACATCAGGCCAAAAGCAGATGAGTCAGGGCAAGAAGATGCTTGGGGCAAAATAGATTTTAATGAGGAAATGAAAGAGGAGGAAGGAGGAAATGCAGTTGCTTGGAAAACTGCTGTAGGTAGCAGAGATGAAAGGATACAGACAGCTACAGGGAAAAGCAAGAGGGAGAGGTGTGTGGGGAAGAGATGGTTTGTGCAACATCTGGAAACTCAGCTGACTGGATAGGCAGCTTTTGGAGCCAAAGGGGTCAATAATTTGGGAGCAAAGTATAGTTTCCTTTACAAGGAGATCGAAATATATAAACAGGTATTTATGAAGGAAAGCTGCAGAAAAATACTTGGTGATTTGATCATCCAGGGTGGGATTCAGCCGGCTAAATGTAGGTATCTGCAAGAAATTTTAGGCTTATAGGGATCTAGACAGGTTAATTGTACCCTGTCTTCTCCTGGCTCCTTGTTCCGTGCACTGTAGATGTCTAGATACTGTGAGACTAACCCCCAGCCCGTGGGTCTGCTAGGTCCTTACCATGGGCAGAGGGTCTCAGTCCTTACTCGGTCAAGCCCTCCAGAATGGAATGCTGCAGACCTTGGTCAAACACAGAGGTTTCTCTTGTTCTTTATGCAGGTAGAGAAGATTTTGCTACAGTTTCTTCCAAACAGAGATATTTCCACGCTTTAAATGAGCCAGTTTAGACAATCTGCGTGGGGAAATTCTCACACCTCGGGCTGCCCCTCACACAGGTACCTTTTAAAGCCCTGTATTGAGATACCAAACACCAAGTCTCATTTGCTGTTTTTGGCTAAAGTTAGAGAGTGCTGAAATTCCAGATAAATCACTTGGGGGGGGAAAAAAAAGGATTTTCCCCCTAGTTTTGCATAATTCAGTTGTGCAATTAATTATTGCACAAATTTTGCCCTGCTACAGAATGGTGAGTGACCTGCATTTCATCTGTAGAAGAAATTTCAGCTTCTGAAAAAAAAGTCGAGAAAAGCTCTTTAAGTGGCCTTAAAAAAATGAAGCTGGGACCCACCTACAATTGGCTTTGGTTTTACGAAGAGAATATCTTCATCAGCCTGTGCCCAGAAATGTGTCTTAGGAGTTAGGCAACTAAGCTGCATGAGTGCTCCTGGCTGTTGGTGCTGGTCCTATCCATCAAGTTGATATCCTTATTTTCAATTATTTTCATCAAGAGCACAGGGCAGTAGCTTTTGATGGGTCACAGACAGTGCCGTGCATAGATCCAAGCTCCCTTCGAGTGACCCAGTCTGGCAGAAAGATTTATGAAGATTTTCACGAATAAAGGTCACAGTTTGAACTGTCTGTGAAATGTCTAAGCAGGCAGCCTGGCTTCATCTACACAAACCAGGGCCAGGGCTCTGCACCATTTAACTGCCAGCACATTGCCCAGCATGGTTTTGATCCATAGCAAGCTAGCATGTAGCATGATCTGGGTGATGGCATGGGCCTGCAGACCTTCCCAGTAGGCAGTCTGGATATAGCCAACCTGTTTTGAGGAAAGATGGCTGGGCTGCATGGATTGATCAGAGCAGAGCTGGAGAAGGGACCATTCTCCTGCAGAAACCTTGCAGACAAGGTGAGACTGCCAGACGATACAGAGGGAAAATGGGGCTGAGGAATATTGGGCAGGGTGACAGTGTTGATCTCAGTGCACCAGAAACCTGCCCATCGTACGGCTTCTCACCAGCATGCCAGCAGAGGAAGCTTTTAGGCAGTGATTTGAAGGACAGCCACAACGTGATACCTGGGGAGAACTCCGATATAAAACTTTAAGGTCACCCTGCCCCGGCTCAGCAGGACCTCTCAAGCACCCTGGAAGGGAAGTGGGCAAAAACCAATGTAAGGAAGAGAATGAGGTTTGCTGATGCTGCCACGGGCTTTGTGGAGAGGCCCATTCTCAGTGTCACCACAAGGTGGAACTTGGTACATACCACATGTGCTGGAGATGCACCCACCGTCAACCAGCAGCAGCATCTTTGGCCAGAGATGCTCGGATGCTTATGGTCTCAGCACCCACTCCCTGGTCCCCACTCCCCCGGGGGGGAACAAGAAGGGGAGCACTGGTGCAGAGGAGCCATTGGCATTTTTTGTTGGTGGTGAGAAACTGGCTGTTCTCAAGCTCTTTTGCGCCAAGAGCAAGGCCTGGTCCTCCGAGGATGTGAGGAGTGACTGGCGAGGGTAAAGCTGAGAGCAGCGAGTGATGTCCTGGAGGTAGCAAGGAAGGAGGAAGGAATGAAGTTTCTACAGGTGGGATGTGAGAGGTCATGAATCAAGTGAATTATGGACTCCAGAGGAAAAGGCAGGGCAAGTGGGACCCTGCAGACGTGGAAGGATCCTTGCTGTCCTGGCCTTCCCGCAGGGTCTCAGCTGGAAGACGACTCGCCATTGCTGGGACCACACTGATCCCAGGGCTGCTAAAAAGCTGATATAAAAGTCATGTTGGATATAACCATGGGGTGATGGCAGATGACAAAAGGGGTCTCTGCAGGGGCACTTCACAGGTAACACCAGTGATTTGCAAAAGCGCTGGAGAAATCAGCTAAATCCTCATCACTTGACAGGTTTTCTGCTTTTCCAAACAGCAGCCACTGCCCAGTGCTGCAGCCACTTGTGCTCATTTCCAAGCAGCTGCTACACTGAACATACTCATCTAGGTGTGCAAAAGTAATCTTCAAACTTTATTTACCATGAGGAACTTCAGTTTCTCAGTGCTCCATCAACTTAACAAGTGATGGCAGGTTGTTGTGTTACTACAGACCAGCTGAACTACAGCTTTTCCAAACTCTCATCGATTCTGAGTTCACCTAGATTGAATGGTCTCACACTTGCTGAGGACTAGGAATACATAGGGGCAGACATTACAGTTCATTAATGAGCAGCAATACTCTGATTGTTCTATTACACTTGTGAAAATAATTCTATTGAGTTTCACTGTGAGGTAGCCTGGGAAGGATGATGAAATTACAGTGTTCAAAGAACAGCATAATGTAAAACAGACCTAATTTTTTCTTCTTGGTAACAAATGCAGAGCAAGGCACAACCTTTGGCCTCTTTTAGTGGGAAAATCTCCCCTTAACATGACATTTGTTATTCGTTATGTAACTGCCATAGGCATTACTAGTCATAATACAGTAATTTACATCATGCAGTGGGGAAGTCGTCAGGTCATCACCAGCACAGGTATTTTCATTCCAGTCCTAAATTATCACAAGTCTGGGCAAATCAACAGCTGACTTCTATCATGTCATTTGTGTCAGTGTGGTATGAAGAGACTATAATCAGTATTAGGGTTACACCACTTTTGGAGTTGCCCAAATGCGGTGATGATGGGAGAACAGGTCCAGCCCCAAAGAGCTCAAAACCAACCTGCTTCTTCCTCTGCAAAGTGGTAGTAGTGCTTCCTTAGCTCCTTTGTATAAGGATGTGATGGAGATTAATAAATTTTGGAAAATTGTCTGAAGAGCAGCCTGTGCATGGATAGTTTTCTCACATAGCCCATTTCCTACCAGAATCTACAGCCTTTCTATCTCAAGTGCCAGTTTCACGTGCATTAAAGCACTTTGCTAACTTTGGGACCATGTTCTGACATCCTCATTCACATTGATTTCCATTTGCTCTGTGAGTAATCCAGCTGGAATCGATAGGATGATTAGCACAGCCCCGATCCTGGGCATGGGGACATGAATAACTTCACTCATGTGACTACTGCCATTTATTTAAGTGGGATTGGTCACATGGGTAATGTTGCATGCTTGAGTGTTTGCAGGCTTCGGACCCAGTCAGGTGTTACCTGCAGTGAATAAGGGCTGGAGAATTTTTCCTTAAGCCATTTGCAGGAATCACTTCCTCTGGCACTGGAGTGTGACGCAGCATCATGCAACATCAATAAGCAATGTCATGTAACCCACAGTGTCACACTTATCCATCGGGCTTCGTCTATGAGACGTGACATTGTCTTTAAATGACCTCAAGAACACAATACATCCAGACCTGTTGTTTCTGAAAGCAGGGTGTTTCTGGCCCAACGATCTCATCTTCATTTTCAAAACAAATGGATTTTAACTACCTGTCATCTCTGAAGCCCTCACAATAGCAAAACTCACACATTGCTGTTCTGGAGAAGCATCTAAACTCAGTGAGTGCTGATCCTGTGCTTTGTGTATGTACAAACTTCAGGGTACAGTAAAATGTTCTCTGAGGGCCTGGAAAGCTCTGAGCGGTGTTGTCGCTGGCACTGACTATTAGGAATTAATCAGAAAATGAAGCAGAGGGGCTCTGTGTGCTCCCAGATCGATCCCCATGGATCCTGCTGCTGGACAGGAGAACGGGTGCACAGAAGCAAATTGTTTTGCTAAGGCACGTACGGGAGACTAGTCTCTTCCCCATTCCTGTAATTAGCTCAGTCCTCTCCAGTACAATGTGAAATACGGGAAGTGCTCAGAGACTGCTAGCTAATAAATATCATCTAGCCATTACATCATGGTGCCCACCTCCTAGCCAGGGCAAAAGCAAAGCTCCCAGCTCCCAGGGGAGCACTACAGATCTTATGGCTCTAACATCCAGCCCGTGTAGGTACAGGGGGCTCAGAAAAGGCTGGAGGCGTTTCCTCAAACACCTACTGACTGCCTGGCTAACATGTTCAGCAATGTCCCATCCAGAACATGCCTTTATTCTCCTTTGCTGTCTATGATTTGTAGCTGCTATGTGTAAAAAAAGGCATTATTTGTTGTTATACTGCTGTTCAAGGCCATGCAACGGCTCTGCCTTGTCCCCAGAGAGTTTCTTACATGCAGCATATGGCAGCGATTAATGACGGATCCTGTCCTTGTTCTGGTCAAATAACCCAGTCCTCTGCACTTATCTGTGAGTGTTGGTAGGGCTTCCCTCAAAATGTGGAGAAAGAAAGGGAAGATGGCTGGATTGCCAGACACCAGAAATAAGAGAATATTTCTGAATATAGAAATAGAATAGAGAAAACCTGTGTTGAATATGATGGGGGGACTGGTGATGGAAAGCCTTTGATTAGGTCTCCAGCAGAAATGGTGGCATGTGGTTCGCTGTCAAGTTTCTCGAGTGTGTGCTGGTTCTGCAGTAAGGGACATTCACCCCAGCTTGACTCCATCTCCCTGCAGTTTTCACCCTTGGCTTGCCTGGCAGGGCAGCAGCTAGCAAAGGCAATAAAAAAAAAATTCTGTTACAAGGTCTATAAACTCACCTGGGATGGAACAGTTTAATAAGTATAGCTGCCGTGTTTCAAAACAGAAGGGGTCATGGGTAGGGAATAGATGGCTTTTAGTGCCAGCCATTGCCAGGACAATGGGCAGTGGTCATGAGTTTCAGCAAAGGAAATTTATACTGGTCATAACGAAAAATTCTTCACTAAGAACATCTCAGCTCTTGAACAGGGATCTAGACTGGCTGTGGAGTGTCCGTCCTTAGAGATATCCAAAACTCACCTGGACAAGGCTGTGAGCAACCTGATCTGCCTTTGAAGGTGACCCCACTTGGAGTGGGGGGTTGAACTAAACAGCCCCAGAGGTCCATTCCAACCTTAATTATTCTCTGATTCTGTGTAATCAGTGACCTATTAAACCACTGATGGGGGCTTATTCCTGTACCAGACTGCAGAATAAATCTGAATTACAAAAATAAACACAGAGCTATGCCCAAATGCAGAGTAAGTGACTCACCCAAGTCACACAGGAAATCAGTGTCAGAGAAGGCGCTCTCCAGAGTCTTCGGAAAATGCTCTTCTCTAGGTGGAAAAAGAAGAGCATTAAAACACAGTTTCCGATCAGCTTTTGGGCTACATCTACCCTGGCTAAAAGGTGCTTGTAGCTTCCCGTTCATTGCAAGTCAGTGGGAAGGACACGGAGCCGCTTCGCACAGAAGAGGAAGGGTGGAGCTGAGCTCCCTCTGATCCAGGCGTTTGTGGGCAGGCTAAGCTGACAAGCCCCAGGCACTGATTAGGAGCCACAAACAATGTTTGGGACTCCTCCAGCCCCTGGAGATGATGCATAAAAACCCACTGGCATATGACTGTAGGAAAACTTGTTCAATCTACCTAGGCAGCTGCCGGCAGGCGCCTGGGTGTAATTTTGTGTGCTGGTGAGCAAAGCAGGAGGAGAGCCTTCCCACCGTCCCACCCCTAGCCGGACTCTGCCCTCCCCTGCCTTCCTCTGCCTCCGTTTCCCCGCTGTCTTCGTTCCCTCCTTGGAGCCCCCATTTGACACCACGCACGCCGGAGGCTCCTGGATGAGCAGGGATCCCCACAGGGGTGGCGTGGCCCCCCCATCCTTCCCGACGCCTCTCCCCGAACCCCACGCTGGATCATGCAGTGCTTCCGAAGGCAACCCAAGCGCAGCGTGTCCCAGGAAAACATCCTGCGGGAGCAGAGTCGTAGAGTGGCCGCGTTGAACGGCATCAGGCTGGGTAAGGGACAAGTTGGTCAGACCCTCGGCACTTCCACGCTCTGGCATCCGCTTAATTTCTGCCTCTTTTCCCTGCGCAGAGGCAGTGCTCCACCCTAAAGGCGACTCCAAGGTTATTTTTAAACTCCCGAGGTTTCTTTTCCTTTCCTTTGCCTGTAACCACCCGCCAGATGTGTAAACAGCTCCGTCTGAGGCATCAAAGAAAGTGGGACCTCCTTGGCAAAGGGTCGGTTTCCAGATTTCTGGCTGGGCTTTCTGAGCTGTCGCTGGTTGAGGGTGTTTGGGGAAGTCGGTGCCCTTTTCCTGCCTGGTTTTAGGACTTCTTAGTGGTATAATGCCAGTTGCTATAAGAGCCCGAGGAGCCACTCAGAGGTCTGCATTCACCAGATGAAAAGAAAGAGGAAACCCAGGGAGTTTCTGTGTCTGGCTATGAACTCATTGCTGGCTCCTGCTGTCTGGAGAGACAGCCCAAGTGGATGCGAGTCCCTTGATTTCTGTGGCTACAGAAGGCAGGTGGAAGTGGAAAATTGCCATTTACCCACCCAAGTTCTTTGGATTTTATCAGAAAGGCTTTCTGCCCTTTTAAACCAGAAAACCTGAGTTATGTCTGGCCTTAAACCAGGTGGGAGAGGGAGAGCGGGCAGGAGGAGGCTTGTATTGTAGCAGTTGTAATTAACGTGTTTATATCAGATCAGCAGATTTGCAAGTGAGCAATGCAGAAATACGGATTATCACTGTCTTCTGTAGACATCATTCTGTCTCCTTAGTGAACTCAAAGCCTGGCTTCTACCATGACAGCTATCATTTTATTGTGTTTCCTGCTTGCTGTAAACCTGAGATGGATAATACTAAGGTTAAGATTTTTGATGTCTTAGTGTCTAAACTTTCATAGTGCAGTATATTAACTTCGTGGTTATTGCAGTGCTGTGCTTGAGGCAATCCTACCTTCGCCAAACACGATTTTCACTCTGAACATTACTGCACTCTAAATATATTCCATTTAGAAAGTGATTGATATTTTGCAAGGAGGGGGGCCTGACCCTTGAAACACACTCTGCAATTTTGCATGCCAAGTATGTATTTGGTATTTCACAGAGGATGCTAAGAAAGACACAGTCCTGCCACATGTTTCAGGCAGGATTTGGACATCTATTTCAGTGTGGTGATTGTGCTTCTCATGCCTAGTGTTGTTATATAGTTGGAAGCCAATATCCTTGTCCTGCTGTGCAGTATTTTTTAATTCTTAAATGATGGATGTGTATGATGACTCTGGTTTCTTTCATACAAGTTTCCACTGCTGTGAGATGGAGCTCTGGACTGCAAACCTCCTCAGCTCCATGGGGTTGCTGGGCAGAAATCCTCAGGAGCTTGTTCAGGCATAAAACCCCAAATGAGGTTTCTGCTGGGAAAAGGTATTTTTTTCTGGAAAGCAATTCAAATGACCAGCTGAGAGTAATGTCCCAGTGGCACATCAGGGGTGTGTTTGTGGCTTCTGTATCAGGAGATCAGAGCATCTTCCGCTGCATCTCTGGCCTCACAAAATGCTGGTGCTTTGTAGATAGGAATAGAGCGGCTAAGTGACTTACCCAAGGTCATTTAAAGAGTCTGTGGCAGTGCTTGGACTGGGCATAGGCGGCAGGGCCCAAAACACTGTCCCTCTTTCCTGGCCAGTTTAGCTGTCTGAGCTCGAACTGCTGCCAGACAGACACAAAGCAGGCCTGAAACAGGCTGTGCCCACCCAGCTAAGGGGATGCTCCTCCTTCCTCTGGGCCCACCGTTGGGTGGTTCAGTCAGTACTTGGGGTCACCATGGGCAGAGATCAACTCTGGGTGACTGCTCTCTTATCTGAAAGGCCTCCCATGTCAAAGCAATGACAGAGCTCTTAGACACCCAGGATTAGTCCTCTCGCCCTTTCCTGGCCAAACCCGCTGTCTCCTAGAGGCAAGCTTGTCCCCATCCCCTCCTTGGCTTCTCTCACTGCCCTCTCACTCACGCTCCCTGCCATCTTTGATCTTTGCCATGCTTTCACCATGTACCATCCCTCTTCATCCCTCCTGTTCTTGTGAAGTGCGGCAGCCTCCTTTGCCATTTAACCTGGCCTGGTCCTCAGGCACAGAGGCCAAGGGTGAGTGGGAGGGCTGCTCCCAACCCATAGTCAGATCCTCTGAAGAGGAAGGGGAATTTTGACCCACGCTAATGCACTGACTGGGCTATGCCAGTGAACAGGATTAAGGGCTGTGAGCTCCAGCTTGTGTCTGACCTATGTGGATCAAGCCTGGAGGAGAGGAATCTGCCCCTGACCGCCGCCTGCGCTCATCCAGATTTGCCTGTATTACATTGGTGCAGCTCTTTGGGATGTCCAGGTAGGATGACGTTACACATGCTGCATGCAGTATCTGTGTAACGAAACATGCCCCAGATAACAGGGATTTCTCCTTACACACTTATGCACATAGGCATTCAAAGGAACTGATGGTTTTCCTGCTTTCCTCCTCATGTCACCCTAGGTCTTCCTCCTAGTCCCATAACGATGCCTCGTGTGGTTGGGATCTGAAGGAAGAGAAGGAATGATGCTGGGAGCCAGAACAGAAATGTTGTGGGTGAATAGAGAGAAGGAAGAAATTTGTTTCCTCTCCAGGAACCTTGAAGGTACCACAGAGATGTTAGTGAGGCCTAAGTCTGTGGTATCTTCTCTGCACCTGGAAGACCTTTGCCTTGGAGGGGAAGACTTAGCACCACAACTCAGGAGACCAAGGACCTGTGAAGCTGTTGTGGTGTCTGTCCTTCCTTTGGATGGTCTGGCCTTTTGTCAACCCCTGGGTGTGCTTCAGCCTCAGAAAATGCAAGAGGTTGTCCCAGATCCCATAGGTGGGATCAATCTTTCACCCTGTGCTTTGCAGGAGATGGCTTTTTTGGTTCCCTTCATGAGTTTCTTTCTGAGGTTTCCAGAGGAGGAAGCATTCAAATTCTCCTCTTGGGAACCTCCAGACCAGACATGAGCCGAGAGGCCCAAGGGATGCTGTAGTATGGGAAGACGCTTAATTAATGAGATAGCTAATTGAATATAGAGGACAGAGGGAGGCCACAGCCATCATTTCAGCATCTCCAGCTCCCACTGTGGCGCTTTCAACTCTGGATGCCTCAGCCAAGCTCAGCTCCAGGCATGCTCCTTGGCATCTGCACCAGTAAAATGGTGTGAGTGGCTCACTGAGTGGACTCTGGACACCCCTAGTATTATCTCTGATGGAGATCTCAGGCTTTCTTTGGCAAACTAAAATTCTCTCTTTAGGCCAATGTATCCTGGTTACAAACTCATGGTGCTGCTTTTTGCTGCAGCCACCGTGACCCATCTTAGTGCTCTGCAGCATCTGGCACTTCAGTTTCCTGTATGATTTGTCAGGAGTCTGGGGATTTGGCCACTTGGATCTCATCCTGGGTTTTGTTTTTCAAGCAGACCTGAAGTGATTCTTGGTAGTTTATTGCCTTGCCCTGTTTAAAAACCCAATTCAAGGCAGCTGTGTCTTCCAGAAAAGAACAAGCACAGTGTCACAGGGGAATGCCACACTGCAATATAAACGTTATTGCATAAATCACTTTTAACTTGGATTTTTCCTTTGTGAGACCCCACGTTATGTTTACATGACATTGGGAAATTTCCCATGATGTGAGTGTCAGGTGGCTGCAAGTGGCCAAGTGGTTATCTGCATTCTCAAGATAAGGCTAGCAAACATCCCATTGAGTTGGGATGTGCTTGGTTAGTACTATAGAGTTACATGCTGTTTCACCAGCTCTGAACCAGCCTTTCATGCAATGTCAGAGATGCAAGGTGCCTATTACCAAAAGCCCAGGATGTGTTTCTCATGTTTCATGCTCTCACCCTCCCCAGCCCACACACTCCAGATCTGTAATTAATGGTTGTTTTGAGGGACAGATTCTCCAAGGTATTTAGGTATGTGGAAATCATATACTGCTGAGACATTCAAAACCATGTAGAGTGCCAAATCTATGTTTTCAGAGTCTCGGTAGATGCCTGTTGCCTCTTGAGATGTCTAAGTGCCTTCCTGAACCTAGGCTAAGATGTGAAATCTGAAGTTCCTGGAACCAGAAGGTCTGGTTATCATTATTCGGCATTGTGGTGGCCTAGTAGGGTAAGACAGATAAAGGTCCTCTCAGATGCTAGCTGGGCAATGAGGAGAGCGTGGTTGTTACCTTATTGCTACCTTATTGATGTGATGCTGCCTGTCACCAAACTTATCTGTGTACGTCCTAAGCTTCATGACACTGATCTTCAAAATTCCCATGTGGATAGGGAGGGGACTGCTTGCCAGAGAAGGAAGAGAGATATCTCTGTGTATTCCTGTTTCCACAAAGGAAATTTGTCACAGAATAGATTTGAAATCACTTGAAAGTTCCTCACAGTCCTCCAATTACAAGTTATACAACTTTTTCCTCTGCTTTTACTGTTATGTTGTTGGTTTTGTTGTAGTTTTTACATCCTAACATTAGTCTATATTTGCTGGGAAGAAGATATTTTATGTCTGTAAGCCACCTGAGAATTATAGTACAAAAATCTTTGGACTCCAATCTGAGAAATCTACAAGGCTCCAGCCTCTTTTGTGAGCATAAATTGTGGCATGGCAAATTTCTGGGTCTCTCTGCTCTGCTGTCCTCCCCAGACCTGGCTGTACTGCAGTGGTCTATCTATGTCTGTGATTAGTGTCCTGTGGAAGGGAAGATCCTATGAGCATCATTTCTTGAGTTGACTCTCACAATGTTACCACTGCTGTTTCTCTGCAGGCCTGAAAGATGACAAGGATCTCAAGTTCCTCCTGAAAGGCAGCCAGCTGCTAAAAGTGAAGTCAGGCTCTTGGAGAAAGGAACGGTTTTATAAGCTCCAGGAGGACTGCAAAACCATATGGCAGGAATCGAAGAAGGTGCTGAGGTCTCCAGAGTCGCAGATCTGTAAGTAAAGTTTGCTTCATCATAGGCATGGGGCACTGTGGGCAGAGGTGCTTGGGGTGAACCAGGACCATTATGCTTGTGGTGTGGAGGTAGGGCTTGGAGTAATGAGACCAGATCCTTCATACCTCCTGTAACACTCAAACTGGGTGATGCTGTCAGCTCCAGAGACAGCTGGGAGGAATCCACCATGTCAGGAATGGCCACATTTTCCAAACTCATGAGCTGCTGCCTAAAATCATTGTGGGGTGGGCCAAGCTGGACTCGGCAGCCCTGCCTGGCTTGTTTCCTTCCCAAAGCAAGAGTTCAGGTTACTCAGGTGCCTGAGCCCTAATGCTCAGTGTGAGACATGGCTTCAGCATCTGCAGTGTGGTATGTGCGCTTGGGTTGTTGGTCTGGGCTCTGCCAGGACACTTTTCTGCCTGCAGCCACTGGGAAAGCTGGCATTTAAGCCTCACAAGGGAACCACAGAGATGTGGAGACCCAAGCGCTGGCAGGAGATACCTCTGGGAAGGAAAGCCTATTCTCAGCCTTACCTTGGAAACTCAGCATCTGGCCCATTGTAAAAAAGTCCAGATATGACAGTCACTATTATATGGACACAGGGAAAACCATTCTATGCCAGCACTGCCCAGCTTGGGGCCATAATTGGGACCAGGAGCCCAACTGTGCAGTCAAAACAGGATCGGGCAGGGTGTGTAATATCTGTTTATATCTGCTTTTTCTTCTCATTTGGTATTTTTCTGACATATTTCTGACATATTCTGACACATAGTCTTGTAAAGACAGGAGGTAAATTAATAATGTGAAATAAATTTTATGGCATGTTGAAATGTAGAACATGCTGCCTCTACACAATTTTTTTCATAGCAATCACAGTTAACTAAATGAAGGGTAGGTCTTCCAAATTAACCCCCTCCCACAAGCAGTGATAAGATTTTCAGTAGGAGGGGTAAGGTAGCAGGGCAAAGTATGTTGGGTTTATAACCCTGATGGCCGCGCTCTTGTCATATGACCTTGGGCACCTCATTTAGTCTCTTTGTGCATCTTTCCCCACACATTTCCTTTCTCCTCCTCTATCTAGCTATAAAAGGCCTTGGATCGGAGGCTGTCCCCTACTGGGTGTTTGCACGCCCAGTGTGGCAAGGTCCTGAGCTCTGCTGGGCCATTTAGGTACCAATGCAATAACCCATGATAACAAGAACAAATGCAGAGACCTTAGTGAATGTTTGCTCCCTAGGAATGCCTGCTCTGTTGAGCTCTGTCCCACATAAAAGCAAAGTCCTTTCCCAGGTAATGTCCTGCTATAAAACAAATAAGGATGTGAGTGGAGAAGACTTTCACAGCTTTCTCTCCTGTGTGCTGAGCCAGCAGTTTCCAAATTATGGGGGCTGAGAGCATCTCCAGCAACAGTCTAGACCCCACCTAGTCCTCTGAAGTAAATGGGAGGGGGTCCTTGTGCTGTGGCTCCAGGATCTTGATGTCTGCTTGGAGAAGCACTGGTTGAACCCGTAGCTTCCATTGCTGGGGCAGTGGTGTGGAGAGCTGTCGGAACTGTAACTTTTTTATATACTGAGCTGCAGTAAGAGCCCTGCAGCAAGATTGAATCCTTTGAGCTGGGTGTTGGGCACAGGCTGGGAGTGTGTCTGCATGGGTGTGGAATTACAGCACTCAGGGTACACTTTGCTAGCTGGGCACAACCAACGTTACCACACTGCTGGAGACGGAGTCAGGAAGGAGAACTTGCTGTGCCCTGGGAGTGTCCTCAGTGCAAAATAAAGATGGAGTAATATTGCCTGCTGACTCACACCCACATGTACGCTCCATAAGGTCTCCATACATGCACACCTTTCCCTGGAGATTCTTTTTTTTTGTCATCAGGATAGCAGGAAGAGAGACAAGGCAGTCAAGGCAGAGGTTGTCCTTGCTGCTCTGAAAAAGCAAGCTCTGGCAGGGCTCCAGCTGGGCTGGCTTTGCACCCATACACGCAGCTGGCTACAGGAGCACTCCTGGTGCCAGGTTGACCTACCAAGCATGCCAGGGCAGGCTGTCCTCCACACACTCCTGGGAGGATGTGAAGCTGTGCTGGCAGTTGTGGTGCAAGCTCTTGGGATGGTTGGAGGGCCACCGTGGGGCTGTTCTCAAAAAGGTGCTGAAGCTGGAAGTCAACCAGAGAGATGAGTACTGGACTGACACCTGCCCAGTCCCTAGCCATAATGCCAAGGACATCTGTTTTCCCATGCCTTTCTCCTCTGTTCATCCTCTGAGACCTTCCATCCCCAAGTTTTCAGAGCTGGGTTTGAGTTTGTTTCTTAAGCTTTTGACTCCACCAGGCTGCTTTGGGTTTAGGTATAGAGACGATTACCCTTGGTTAGTGCTGTGTCCTCTGGCAGGCTCTATCACCACGGCTGCCTTCTCATTTGGTTCGGTGTGCATAGGCGATCACAAAGCAGAGGAAGAGTGCAGGGTCATGATTTGATACTCAAAATTGGGGACTTCAAGGAGAGTCTCCCCAGAGGGTCACCCTTCCTTGTTAACAGTGAGTAACTTTGCCCTCCAGTACAAAGCCTTTCTAAAACTGCAGATAAGCTGCCTTTTTCAGGAAGGAAAAAGAATGAGCAGAATGGAAACTCAGACTAATCTTATCTGCAGCATTGGTGAGAGCAAGCAGATGGAGGTACCTCAGAGGAGCAAAGTCTGGGTACAGTAAGGGTTATGTTTTTGTTTGGACAGTTTCCTGTTATTCCTGTTACCGTTCTTATAATCATGCAGAAAAGCTATTTGTAAACTGTTGTGTGGTGGTGTCTAGTAGATAAAACTGGGGACTGCCAAAGTCAGACAGAAGAATCTCAGATGCTTGAAGTTAAAAAACCCCAACATATCAAGGTTGTCACAGGCAGAGATGCTGCCTGGATCAGATACACAGAGTACAAGCAGTACTTTCCTTTGTTGTCTTTATTTTAAACAACTGGAAATTTACATTGGATGCTGTCTTGATAGCTGTATTACTCACAGGGCTTTTTTGGGGGTAGGCTGCCATTCCAATATGGTTTCTATGCAGGTAGCATCTAATCAATTTTTTTCCTTACTATCCATAATCCAGTATTCAGTATTTAGGCCCAAGGGAACAGTTTTTTTTCCAAAAGTCTTTAAAGCATCTTAAGTGGTCAGTTTTTCAACAAATATGTCATGCCTTGTGCGTCCTGTCTTAGTGGCTCCCACAGAAACATAGGAGTGCTGGATATGAAAGGCTGCCCAAAAGCAGCTTTAAGAATCCAATTTTCACCATAGCCTGCTGCATCCTGTGTCTGAGCTGCATACTGGGCTCTTAAACACACTGCTACTACCTGTTCTCTCTCTGTTATAGCCATGGTCAGGGTGGATGTTTCTTTGGCCCATGAGGCTTTTGAACATGGGACAGCTTTCTCCCTGGGGCCGAGACAACAGGGCTCAGATGGCAGAAATAACAGTTTTGGAGCAAAAAAAAAGGTTTGTGCAAGGGGCCTGGTAAACAGCCACTTCAATCAGAGCCAGTTCACTCCTGAGCATCACTGTGGTGGGAGGGAGGGGAGGTAGAGGGGCTTGTGTTTTAAGAGCAGCAGCCTGTCCATGACACTGTCTTGTTTAGCTGTGGTCAAATATCAGGTCTCATCTACATGAAAAAAAGAGGAAAAAAGTATATGCTGCTTTCAGCAAAATTGATTTTTTAAAGTCTTTTCTTAAACCAGCTGAAATCCCTAGCGTGAGCTTACTTAAGCCACACTGAAATCTCTTTAAAAACTCTCTGAACTTGGGGATTTGTAGGGATGGTTGAAAACTTTCCAGTGAAACATCCTTTTGAGCGTTTGGTGGAGAAACAGAATATTCGAAGCCAGAAGGAAAAGACTGAAAGAATTGTTTAGATGTAGGGTGCTACAGTGGAGCCCTGGAGAAGCTGGTGCTTTCGTGCCTCCTGTACTCTTTCTCTGCTGGAGGCTCTGGGAGATGACGTTTCCCATGACAGCCATGAGTGAGCTTCACACACTGCACCAAGGATGATGACTCACTGGGGGTGCGTCATTGAGTCATGAACTGTGTAGTCAAGAAAGAAGTTTAGGAGTTTTGGCTGAAGTATTTCAATTTCTGGCCAAAAGCTTTACATAAAAACTACTATTGTTGGGGGGTGTGTGTGTCTGTATTTTGGTTAAAAGAATTAGTTTTGGGAGCAATTTACAGAGGTGAGCTAAATTCAGTTGCATAACTAAATGTTGCAAGTGATGACTGTATTATTATTTAATGTAATTGATATTTTGATCTAATGATTAATTATCCTTACTATTAAAAATGCACACAATTTGTTCCAGTTTCTCTGACTTCTAACCCAATTATAGGATATTTTTACATGGTTTAGACATAGTACAAAAGCTTTATGTGTATAGCCTACTACCAGTGTTCAGCAGAAAGCTTTTTCCTTCATTTTTGAGTTCCTGTGATATTTAGGAACACCCTTAAAATGCCATACAATGAACGGACGATGCCGTTTTTGTGGAAGAATGAACCACTGTCTCCACTGAATTAATGCCCTGAACTTGCTTGCAAAAGAACAGAAAGGATGTGATATTGCTGTGTGCTTGCTGAAGTCAAAAAGTGAAAACTTTTAAATTGTTCCTGATAAGTGCCTAAAGTCAACAGAAATTGTCAGCAGCCTGTAGACACACAGCAGGCAGTTGACTGCACCAACACCTTCCTTCTGGAGCTGGTTAGGCAGTTTCTTTAGGAATCATTGCTTCATGGTCAGACATGTATTTGTCCCTGGAAAAATATTTGCTGATGTGAATGTGTTATGCAAGGCGGCTGTCAGCTGTGAAAACAAAACCGTCTGTCTGTTGGTCTCATTAGTTTTTATCAAAATCACTCAACCCATAAAACAAGTCATTTCAAATGCAGAGCTGCCTGTTTTTTCGATTTAATTTTGAATCAGGCCACCGCATGCATTGCTGGGACAGTTTTCATCACAGGCAGCGTGCTGACAAATATTGACCTTATTCTCCATAGTGTATGTTAAATGCAAAGACAGAAGTGTTGAGAGCCTTAGATCCAAATTTAGCAGCACTGTGATGGCAGGAGAAGTAGGAACTAGTTGCAGAAATAGTTTGCAGGGCTCTGGTTGTGATGTGTGGAAGGAATGTAAATAGAGATCACTCTATTTACATCAGTGCTCCAAGCGTTGGGTAGTCAGAAAGATTGGGTAAAGACCTTATATTAAAAGGTATTTTGAAACAACCTGTAAAATTACTTGTGCATTATATCACTGGTTGTCATCTGGTGATACACACCAGCAATGCGGGCAGACCGCTGTGCAGCAGTTCTCAAGTTAAAACAACGTGCTGAGCAAGTCAGCGGAGGGGGAGAGAAGAGAACGGATGAGGAATCAGCAGCTGGGACCTGCAGTAATTCAGGCACAGAGAGATGAAAGAGCAATGCGGTCAGGGCTAAGAAGGCACAGCACAGTGGGGCTCGTGCTAAACCCACCCTTGAATCATTACGTTAAAGCATCCCTCAGGGATGAGGGTGATGGATAACCTTTGGTGTTCCCAGCCCAGGGAGTTGACAGTGCTCCAGCTCCTGCTGATTACAAAGGTCCTGATCCCAAATGCGTTTGGCCATTCGCATCAGCCGCCTATGGTGAAACTGAAATCAGCTAAACTGCTTTTTCTGGGGTGAAACCCAAAAGAGAAGCAGCACGCAGTGCCAGTTTGCCCTACGTGCTCGGTGTGTTGTGAAATTCATGTAGTCTCGCTGCAGCCATCCTGGCTGGCAGGGCAGTCCTGGGGTCAGGTAGCAGCTTTCATCTGTTCTTGACAAGATGCGAAGCCAGCCTGGCTGAGCTGCAGCTGGTCAAGGTCTGATCTCTCTGCAGACGTGCAGTATTGTGTGCAAATACGGTGCAAGCTATTAACAGCTGAGTACATTTCTCATCTGCATTTCCTGACAGTAAACAGAAGTGACTTATTGAGACAATTAGAGCGGGATGGAGTAATTCAGCATGACTGAATGCCACATTGCAGAGATCACTTGTTAATGACAGGGAGGTAGGATAAGGAAAGGAAAGGATCTGAGGAGTATTTCTCCCAGGTTGAAAAAACTGCCCCCCTCCCCTCCCGAGTAACTCAAGGACAGCTGTTCTGGCAGTGCTTCCAAGCGTCTGTACATCGACCCTCCTCTCCCTCTTTATCAGCAAAGGCACAAGGAAGGAGAAGCACCTTTTGGTCCTTGTTCTTCACATGCTGAGTGGTTTGCAGGAGATGCAGGTTAAATTTGTTCTTCTCTCTCTTTTCTGTAAGACTCGTGACAAAATATCTCCTCTCAAAGGGCTGCCTGTCAAGCAGGAGGAAGGCAGAGGATGATTGCTCTCTGCCTTCAGTCCTCCTTTCCCTATATTCTTTAGGATTACCAAAGTGTTTTACTGTCCATGCTCCCAGCACACTCCGGACATTTCACCTGAGGAGCAGTGATGGGAGGAGAGATGGAGAAGCCAGTGGCCAGGGCTCATCTCTCAGACAAGCGCTCTAATCATTAAGCACATTGTCAGGCTTGTCCTTCTGGCTCTTAAACGCTTGTATTTTTGGCTGCCCAGTGGCTCGTAGTGCATGCATGTGACTCCGATGCACTCCTGAAGCCTGAAAGCTCTGGGGTTACAGCTTGTAGGGTGATGGGGAGATTGAATTTATGTCCCTTTCCCTACTGCTTCCTGCAGGAATGGCTCTCACACAAACAGCCATCCCTGCTCCACATGTGCATAGGGCTGAAATCCTTGCACTGGGGTGTGTTTGAGGGCACCTTGTGGAGGGTGGTCAGGCCAGCCCAGGTCCTGCTGGAGGGAGGTGGGAAGCCTTTTGTGCAGGTGCCACTTGAAGGAAGGAACTAAATTCTGGGGCACGGGGGAGCTTTTGGGTCAGGCAGAGGCACAGGTGAGAGTCTGCAGCTGCTCAGCAAGGTTTTGTGGGTCACTGTTTTGGACTTGGGTACTTGCAGTATCTCTCAGTCTGGTTACAGGCACATCAGTGTGAATCACAGCTCTTTTTTTCCTTTCTCTTCCTTCTGCATGAGGAGATGAGCTTGCAAGTGTAACAGCAAGCTCCCTGAAAGCCATGAGGAGAGAAATCCGAGTCAAAAGATACATGTTGGTTGCTTAAAAACCTCATGGCTGTCAAAACTGGCCTCCTGCATCCTGCAGACCTGACTCATACCTGCCTGCTAATGCCATGGGTGAAACAGAAGAAGGGCCAAGAATTAGCAAAGGAGGAGGGCAAGGGCAGTATCTATGATGAAAACTGAAAGGAGGATTAAAAAGAAAGTTCTCAACATCTCCCTGAGACTAGTTCAGACAGGAGTAATTTCACCGGCTCCAGGGAATGTTGCTGTATGTCCGTGTAATAACATGGGGAGCCTTTGGCTGTGGCACTGGCCGAGCGGCATCCACAGCAGCCAGGAAGGCTGACCAGAACGTAACCTGTTTGACTCGATGTCTGGAGGCCAGGAAGGACACAAGCTTCCTTGTGTTGTGCTTCATGTTTTGGGCTTTATGCAAACCACCTCTTCAGCAGACATAAACACTGCAAACTTTCCAGATTCTCTTCTGCTTGTGGTTACCTCCCCGCTGTGGCGTGATGGGGAAGGAACAGGGAGGTTACAGAGATACATGATTGATGGGTATTTGCTGTAAGTGTTCCTCTGCTGTGAAACATCTCTGTCCCCCAGTTATTTCTGTTTTCTCCTTGCAGATAGCTCAGCTGAGCACACAGTTAGTTTGGGACTGTTAATACAGTGTGCTCACTGTCTGGGAGCAGCTGATAATGTACTCATGCTGGGTTAAGATTTTCCAGAAGAGAGATAACATTTGCAGATGGCTTGGGCTGACTCCTTTAGCTTCAGCATTTTTATTGATAGACGAAAGCAATACACACAACCAAGCCACGGAAAGCTTTAAAAAGTGTCCTCCCTCACCCTGCTTTTTTAACAGTTTCTGCACTGATAGTTTCTTTCCTTGTCTCTTGCGTGGCTAGAGCAGACACCAAATCCTGTTCTTCAGCCTTCCTTGTACCTTTTCTGCATCATGGAGCTCTGTGCCCTCTATCATCCTCTTCTCACTATACCCCAAAGAGATCAAGCCAGCCCTTCCAGACATAGGTTTTCAATCTCTTTTTCCTCCCACACAGTTCTCTTTTCCAGTGGATTCACTTTGCCAGGTAATGGGTTCCAAAGAATCCGTTCTAAATTTCCAATATTTAACATCAGATTTTCTAGTCTTGGAAAGAGTAGGTCATTGCCAACCCAAAGTTTAGGGACTGATTGCACAAACAGACTAGCTAGCCTTTCTGAAGGGGCAATAACTCTTATGAACTAAGCAGTAGTGAGTACCTGGCAGGTGATGAGGAACAACAAGATGATCCTTCCACTTGCATTGCCATAACCAGAAGAGACTGGGAGTGGAGGAGAATCACCTACTTATGGACCATTTGCATGGCACACATCTGCATCTGAGATGCTTAGCCTGGACTTCCTTTCTCATCAAGGGTCCACTGTAGCTGTGCATTAAGGGTGTGATTTATCTTACTCTAAAGTTTTTGTCTAAATAGGACAGGACATTTGTGTTCCAAAAGCTTCTTTTTTCCCATTGGCTCTAAAAGGAACCTAACTGAATGTTAGACTTTTTGACTGAACTGAATCTGTCCAGACATGATAGCATCCTTTACATTAAGGGTGTAGTTCTGCTTGAGGCACAATCACTATCATTTGCCCAGTGTCCTAGTTAATGGGCAAAATCACTAGCAAGGCTCTCCATTAGCAGCCCAGCTGCAAGGGAGTTGCAGCCCTTTTCTTTCAAGCATGGTTTTAGTACTCAAAACCATAAACTTTCACTCTACGGTAAATTGGCCAGATAACGTAATTCCACAGCAGCCCATCCCAAACCCAGCCTTTTCCTCCCCTCTGACTGATCGACCGTTGGCTTTTATGAAGTGATAATAAAAGACCACACAAAGATAATTGCTCATAATTGTCAAGGAGTAGCTTTGCCAGCCGTAGGAACGTCCTTATGGTATGCTCTTGTATAGGAACCAAACCAGCAAAGTGCTGTGGAAGATGTTTGACCACCCCAACATGTGGTGAGAATTTAAAGCAAATGTCAAGTGTTGGTTTTGGAAAGTCACTGATTTTTGAAATTCTGGGTGTTTTTCTGTTGTTTTTTTGTTTGTTTGTTTGGTTGGTTGGTTGTTTTTGTTTTTTTCCCCTAGCAGCTGAGCATTATCATGACTGCTCTGGGAAAAAAGGAAAGTTTTCAAGCTCTAATGAGCATCTGATGATTTTTGGATGATCCCAGGGCAGCTGTGCAAAAACCGTGCAGAGTGGATAGTGAGTTGTGTTTTTCTGCAGTGTTGACTTTGAATGAACTGGGCGCATGGTGAAATTACACCAGTTTAAATGAAGGAGTGGATAAAATGGGTGTTTAAAGACAAGTTTTTCCTATTCAGCTAAACAATGGGCATATTTTACACTCATGGACTGCTTTTCAACAAAGCTTTTTCAAGATAAGCACAAATAAAATCAATCTAACAGGAAATAATTTTTACCTCTAATTTACAATTTAAGGTAGAGGAGAAGTTAAGCTAACTTTTTTTTCAAATTCTTGTGATTATATCTATTTTTTGGCATGCTTGTTATAGAAGATGGCTGAATATCTCTCAGATATGTTGCCTTTTCTATGTGTGCTCCAAGACTGTATTGGTAGATGTTTGCAAAATGTTAACGGGTCAAATGTGATTAAGCAGTGTCTGTCCTTTCCTCTAGCCCTTTGTAGATGTATTAAGTGGCCCATGAAAGACAAAAAAGAGGGTGTGCATGCTGCTGGGAGCTTGCCTGATTTCAGCACAGTTTGAGGGCACCTGCATGCTCTCAGGGGCAATGTAGGGGTGTCTCTGTTACTTACATTTGTTTAATTACATAGTCTCTTGAATGCGTCACTCTTTCTGGATTGTCTTGTGTGTGCATTTTGCAAACTTGGTGTGACTTCAGGGCTCATTTCCACTAGCTGAGGGGCAGAGATGGAAATGGGCAAGGATGGTCTTGAAAGCAGTATTTTGCTTTCTTACAGCAAAGAGGATCAAGTCTACCCTTGACAGGGGTGAGAATGGCATATGGGTGACATCAAACTGCTCTGAAGCTTTGATCTTTGCCTCCCTAATTTGCACTACTGTGACTGAATATATGGGATTTAAAATATTACCTTCTCACTTTTTTGCGAACTAAAGAATAACTATTTTGGTCTCTGTCCTCCTCTTACTGAAGTCACCTCTCATTTTCCTGTGAGGTGATGTTCACAGGGAGGCACAGCTCCACTCTCCCCACTCTGATGGGGGCAGACATCAGGACAGGGATGCTCCAAGGACTAGAACCAAACTCTCAGCAGTGATTTGTTTCTCCTAAAGATGATATCACAGTATGGCATCTAGTGCATATTCTGCTTCTTTGTTAAATAAAGAACATGGGGAAAGAGTTTTTCATTGTAAAATTTCTCGTTCTTTCTGCTCCTTTTGATTTGAGCTTTCTTTAGTACCAAAGGTTGGGGAAAGGGAGAAAGGAAAGGGAATCCTCCAGAGGTTGCAGGAAAAGGAGAAAGAGTAATTTCTTAGTATCCCTCGCCAAGTAGAGATGAGACTGGCTGAACCCCTGCTGACAGCAGGCTCTGCTTTCTTTCCACAGTCTCCATTGAAGATATTCGGGATGTGAGGTCAGGCCATAAAACAGAAGGTATGGAAAAATACGCCAAGGATGTCCCAGAGTATCGCTGCTTTTCCATCATTTTCAAAGACCAGCGGAAAAACCTGGACCTCATTGCAAGTTCAGAGGATGATGCCAACCACTGGATCTCTGGCCTTGGGAAAATCATAGCCCACAGCAACTCCATGAACCAGAAACAGAAACTCCAACAGTATCCTTTGCCTTATAAAGTGATTAATTGCAGACAAAGATGCACTTGTCTTTCTCTGTGGGTGGAGATAGTAGACTAACCCCCTTTTTTCCTATTGGCCCTGGGCACAGAGTGTTCTCTCTAAACACTGATTGTGCACCCGGGCAAACTCCCTGGTTTCCAATGCTTTTTCCCCTGTTTTACAGTGATACAAGCAAGAGCGGATTCAGGTTTCACATAACTCCTTAAGCAAAGAATTGCCTCTTTCAGGGAGCTCCAGATAAAACAATCATTATTTTTTGTATTCTTCAGGGGTCTGTTTCACTTGCATTGCAGTAAACTCTAGGACAGGCACTTCTTGGCAAGGCATGAAAAGCCCGTGCTGTCTGTCATGTTTCTCAGTAATACAAGGCGAGGGAACTGATTCTCCTCTTCTGACTGCCAAATCTACTCTGGGGTAGCTCCACTGACTTTAGTGAAATTACTTCTTATTTGCCTCAGCACAGGAGGAAGTTTTGCCCTGAAAGAATTTGCAATTGCTCTAGTGATGATGCAGACATTGGAAAGGAAAAGTAGCAGAGCAGGAAAGGACAGTGAATTAGTTGTGAAATGGGTAGTGAGTTAGTTATTGGGTGAAATCCTGGCTCTGCTGAATTCACATGGAATTTTCCCCAGGGCTGCATTTCACTCAGTAAGTTGGCTTGTGACCACAGGTCTCACATCCAGGTAAAAGGAGAGGATACCTGTGAGTGCAGTTTTTGATGGATTTTCTGCAGTCCCTGTGTGTCTGAGGCCCTGACTGTGACATGTGAACCTGTTGGCTGATTTCACCCTGATTTGACAGAGCCACAGCAGTCATAAAATACGAAGTTCCATTAAGCTTCACGAAGATGGGCATCTAGCTATCAGCGAGGAAACCAGATAGTCCTCTCAGTGAGAGAAGGCTGTGTGAGCTTCATGCCTTGTTCAACATCAAAGCATCTGTGGAGAGGAGGGGAGATGCAGAATCCTCAGCTGGGGAAAATCACAAAGCTGGAGTCTGAGCCTGAGCCAGCACCAGGGAGTCTTGCCCTCAGTAAAGGCTTCACTCCACGTGGATTCCCTGCTGGGTAGTAATGTAGTGATGATGAAGGAGATGGCACATAAATGCTGAGCTTTCATCAGGCTTTACTTTTCTGCGGATTCTCTGAAGTCTAATAAGCACTTGAACAGCCATAGTGCTGGTTGTTTAAAGGAATCAGACTCCATTAGTTCTGATGTGCGTGGGATGCTGTGTTTATCTCCTGCACTGTGAGTGTCTTTTTGGATGTTTTTTTTAAGCTCTAGGCTGTAAAGTCATTCCTCAGCAGTGTTATCAGTTGCGTGTCCGTGGTGGTAGGGAGCAGTCCGTAGACAAGTTGAAACCTTGAAACTTTGCTGCTGTTGGAAATGTTGCACCCTGGCAGTTTTCCTTTTAAATGTGAAGTCTTCCCCCACCCAACAGCGTGTGGGGAAAATCTGGGCTACAGAAAATTGTCCCTGGAGTGTGTCAGATTGAATATATTGCTGAAAAACTTCCCCATAAGAAGAGACAAGATTGCTAAGGGGGGAAAAATAACAATGACATTTGCAAGGGAAGAAGGCTGTAAATTTCCAGCATGGAAAAGTGCCTCTCTGTCTTTGGAAAGCAGAATCGAAGCTAAATAGGGTGGGTATGCAAGCCATATTTCTGGAAGAGTAATTACCGTGCAGTGCTGGCTTCCAATCTGGGATTGTCTCAGGCCATTTAACGTAACCTGGAATTACAGAACAGCATGATTTCTCATTTGAAATTTGATGAAGTTTAATTAAAGCCTGGGATTTTAAATTTAGTCTGTCTTCACTGGGTTTGCTTGGCAGCGTGGGCTTACTCAGATCTTCCTTAAACCTCACAAGTGTTCTCCACATCTGTGAGCACAGAAGGGCAAGAGTCAGTAGATGAGAGTTGTTGGGTCCCCTGCCTGTCCCCCATGACTGGAGAATTGCCTTGCAGTGTATCTTTTCCAGCCTCCAAAACCTTGCAAAGCAAGTAAGGAATGTGCAAGATTTTGAAAACAATTATTGAAAGCAAAAACCTTGCTACTTTCAGATGGGGTTTGTTCAGTTTATAACATGATGGAGTTGCCTGTGGTAGCAAGGGACTGTATTTAATGTCTTATGTGTCCTTTCCAGTCCTATATTCCCACAAAGATAAAACTCCCAGGTGCTTGATGAGTACTTCTGATGTTCTTACACATACAGTACTGTTTTATTAAGCCTCAGATTCAACCCTGCAACAAGCTGGCATAGGTTATTTAGCAAGTATTGCAGGTATGTGTGCAAGGAAGACTTTAGACCACAAAATACAGGGGACTTTTCATTTGAGTAGTGTGGCACCATCTGCTTCGATTCTGGGATTTATGTATGAGCTTTTCTTCTGGTGGGAAAGCACTTACCAGAAGTTTTGCAGCATTTCTGGTCTGAGCACGTTCATGGGATATCTGCCAGATAGTTTCAGTCATCCCTCTTTGGTTTCTAATAGAAAGCTGGTAGCGCTGGAGCTGGCAGATCCTTTAAAAACAAGAGGCAGGAATCAGTCTCTCTCTGGATGTATACAGGAATGGGAACAGCTTTTTCCTAATCCACCCAGGCCCAAATAGTTGTGTAAGGTGAAAAGAAGACCCACAGGCAGGGCTGCAAAATGATGTTTGTTGATACAGTTGATGAGAAGAATGTCAGCTGAAGTGCTTAGTTCATCCAGCTCCTCTAAGCTCTCTCAAACCCGAGGGGATCCAGATGCATGGGGAGTAGTTTGGGTGTTTTGGGGACTGAATACTGCTATTTGCTGAAAGAACAGGCTGAGGCCCCAGTTGTCTGTAGTTTCCTTTTTCTCTCTTTGCTGCTTGTCCTTGCAGCCAGAGTGCCCACTGTGTGCCTGAGCACTTGGTGGGCTCTCTGATTTCTCTCCTACGTTGCTCAGTCTCCCTGGAAAGGATGTAACAGGAAAGCATTCTCCAATTGCAGGCAGGACCCAGGCATACTCTTTTACAGATGCATTTGCTGCCCACATATTGCCTTCCAGAGTTGACTTTGGGTATGTGCATGACCTCTAGGTACTCAAGATCAGTGGAAATGACTGCAGACTTTTAAAAAAAGATGGGTTTTCGCAGTGCTTAGAGCAAAAAGAGTAGTTTCTACACACAGTTAGTGTTATCCAACCCTGCTGCTCACCTCGGGCCATAATAGACTGGATTTCCTTCTGGCTCGCTAGCGTTGCATGTTACTCCAGCCTGTTATTTTTAGGGAAGGCTATGAAGGGGAGCCGAGGTGCAGGGGACAGGTATGAATGGGTAGCACCCCCGTTGGCACCATGTTGACATGCTGAGCAGATGCTCTTTGGAGCACAGCTAGTGGAGGGGGTGTTCTCCACCTCGGAGTGGATGGTGTTATGCTCCCAGCAGAGCATCCTCTGCACATGGGAGCTTCATGACTTGAACTTTGTTTTCTGGCAAGAATCAGTCCAAGCCAGACCCTGGTTCAGTGCCCTGCTGTGTCCCTGGGAGCTGGGGAAATGTAGCCACTCTTTATTTTGGTTTCCGTGTCTAAAGAAGGGGAATACTAATATTGCCAGGCTAAGACGGATGTGGTGTGAGGTCATTGCTTAGCACCTGCCAAGATTTTTAAAGACAGAAAGTTCAGCTTTCCATGAGACAAACAATACTTACAAACAGTTTACATATATCTTCATAGTTTGGAAATATTTGAATGCAGTGGTAGCTGTGGTGAATACTCCGTTTCAGGGTTACATCTACAGTCCCTAAGGCTGTCAGTTAATGCCCTTTTTGGGGGCTGTTTTGAAAGGCCCAGTTAAAACGTTATGGTACTATATGCCTCAGCTGGTATTTGCTAATCCTGAGGTTTACTGTGCTTAAAGATTTTTTTAGAATGAGTTTGGAGCAATGCTTCTGATGCAAGATGTGGAAGGTTACATTCATGGAGACCAAATAGTTACTTTGATCATTTTTCTGTTAAAAAATATGAGATTTTTCTGGATGACATTTCTTATTTGACAGAAAGCAAATTAGAGAGTCAGTTCCATGATGCAAAAAGCATGTGTTTTGTTGTTTAAAACTGTAATCTCAACTGTCTAACATTATTTCCCCAAGAGACTAAAAGAACACGAGAGACCCAGTTCAAATTATCTGGCATCACATTAAAAAGCTCATTTTTTATAGTAATTACTCCAGATCTGTAGATTTACTGAAGTTATTATAAACCAAGCTCTTATGAACTGTTATCACAGTACGATATAGTAATAGACCCTATGCATTTCATGAGGGGAAGCCAAGCCAAGACCCACAAAGTTTGGTTTGATTCTGCTCACAGCAAAGTTCTTAAGACATATAAGCAGAAATCCCTAAAAAATATGGAAGCAGAAGGTGAGTCCAAAAATTGCTATTTATGCTTCTTTTGGAGAATCTCTGTTGAGTGTTCACCTTGATATACGGAATATTGATCAAATCTCTAACAATGGGTTTACCAAGCTCTACCTGGGAGCTCTTTTCATCCTTCTTCTATCCCATTTTAACATTCTGGAGCAGAATGCACTTTCTGTCATAAAAGAGAAATCAGACTGTTTCTGGCTGTGGCCAGAAACTCCTGCAGGGTAAAGAGAGCTGATCTGGCCTTGGCCAGATGGTGAAAAGCTTCTCCTGGGCCATGATCCCTTGTATTACAGTGCATTTTGCTTCTGCCAAAGCACCATTTTGCTCTTTCAGAGCAGAAGGTGAGATGATGTAAGCTGTTCAGTGGTAGCATGCTGATTTACAGCAGCTGGAGAGGTGGTTCAGAGTCCTTAGAAGATATTCCCCCCCTCCATGGGCACAGAAGGGTGGTATTTAGGCTAGGCACTGACCTGGAAAGATTTCCTTACATCATCCTGCAGCTGGATTCACACCTGCCTGCGGAAAGCTGATAAAAACAAAGACAACAAGATGAGCTTGAAAGAGCTCAAGAACTTCCTGAAAGAAGTGAACATTGAAGTTGATGACTATCATGCCAAGAAGATTTTCCAGGTAATGACAGCAAGCAGATAAAGTATTTGCTGTTGGCTGAGGTCAACCTTTCCCATAGCTTTCTGCTTAGGCTGGAGACCTAAGCTTAAAGTGAACTTCTAGCATCTTTTCCTCATACCAAGGAAGGACTCTTGATTTTTTGGTGGTCAGCAGATTCCCACTAACAACTGAGTTAGGCCAGTACAGTGCTTTTAATGAAGGTATGTTAAGGTCTTTCCTTACCATTGATGCCCATTTTTGCCAGGATTCAGAGAAGATGAGATGCAAACATGGATAATGTGAGAAAAAGGGAAAAGCAAAGTTCAAGTGCACTTTGAGTCCCAGGTTTTTCAGGAAAAAAACCCAGATTCATGATAGATACGTAACATTGCACCCAAACCTGGACCAGTATGGTTGATTTAAAAGCCCAAGGCATATTTAATCTGGTCAGGGACATAAACTAAATTCTCAAGATTCAGCTTGCTGGCTGAGCCTATCAGAAAATAGGAAAGGGATGAAAATTTCTCAGTTGTTAAGCTTTTTCTTTCTCTCTAAAGAAGCCTTCCTGCTGAGGTGAGATAAAACATCTGGATAATTTCCAAACTTCCATCCTGTCTGAAGCAGGATTTGAATTCATGGGTGTGCAGTTTCAGAAATGCTTTTTCTGATCAGTGGTAAACATGTGGGTGGTGTTGGGCTCCAGGCTGTAGTTCTCCTGCTCCTTCCTGTAAGCAGATAGCAGGGAAGGTTGGCAAGATCTCACTAGGACCTTCCCCCAGAGGAGGAACGAGTTTCCTAATCCTTGCTTTATGGAGGTCTCTCTGTCTCTCTGGTAACTCTGCAAGAATTGGAGGAAGGATCATCAGCAGATCTTAAAGAATTTCAGCTTGCAAAATCTTCCAGATGTACTGCCTGCTCTGGCTGGCATATCCCACGCTTTATTCCCTGCTCAGGAAGACCCTGGAAAAATAGCAATAAGGCTAGGATTCCTCTGTGTTATATGTCTCCAGTGCAGACATCTACTTTGGAAGTAGTTACCAACACTTAAACTTCCTTTGCAGTCTGTGTAGGTCAAGTCAATAATGGAGACAGGGGTGCGATTCACCTCATCCTAAAGGATACGTCTCACATGAGTCACTCCCTACATCCTCAAACATCAAGAATCTGAAAAGACCCTTTTTTTAACAGGCACAGTCTCTTCATTCAATGAGCCTCTTTTGCTATTGCAGTAGTTACAAGGGAGCTCTAGGAGTGGAAACTTGATGAAGTTCAATTCTCTTTTTGCTTAAGGACCCCAAGTAATTACTAAAACTTGATTCAACCCATCTAAATGCAAGCAGCTAGTTGAAGTACCCTCATTAGGCATGTAATTGTTATAAGTTTCCTGTATAGCCACTAGAAATAGAGGCTTTTCAGAGGTTAATTCAGATCTCTTGTGGGCTGAATTGCCTCCAGGAAGAATCTGTCTTGCTCTTAAAGCAATTACATTTTCAGTTTACATACTGCCTAAACTTAGATGGACTGAGAGACATTATAGCATATTAAAAGGGTGATCTTTTCTGTCTTAGTGAGTTTTTCTTCATTTAATCACAGGAAGGAAGGGTCATCAAGGATTCAAGAGAGAGCTACAGGGCATGTTCTCACATTATTCTTGCTTTTCATTACATAACTGTCTCCACATCTAGGTTTTAGACACACCTGAGTATGACATATGCAATGCAACCAGAAACTGTGCAAATCTTCTTTAATAGCTCACTTCATTTCAACCTGAATATTCATTTTGGTGCATCAGAAAGGTTCTGACTTTTTCTGGCAGGCCAAGGTTCATTCAGGATTCATGGTTCATGATCCATACAAGTGAGGTAGAACACAGTATTTTGGGTTGAGATTCTCTTTCTAATTTGGCGCTCTTCTAGCCCAAGCAGAAGGAGCTCACTTTTATACCCTGCATCTGCTCTGTCCCAGAATATGACTATGATGCCAATGCTATTGTCCTATTTCCATCACAATCTTCAATGTCCACTAATGAACAAACCTCCCAAGGCACATCACTTATAATGCCAGTTTTCTAGAAGTAACATCATGTCATTTTCCCTGTTATGTCTTAAAGAAAAGAAGGTCTGTCATTCACGGCATCCCTGCAGTCTCTACTAGTTG
Source organism: Elanus axillaris (assembly GCA_026212715.1). Classification (NCBI taxonomy): domain Eukaryota; kingdom Metazoa; phylum Chordata; class Aves; order Accipitriformes; family Accipitridae; genus Elanus; species Elanus axillaris. Next base: position 39,982,220 of record JANZLQ010000078.1, read on the forward strand.
GCTTCCCTCTATATTCCTTTTTCAATTGCTAAGCATCATGCTCAGCATAGCTTGTGAGATCTGCTAAAGCCACAGCACAGGTTCATAGACAAGAAAGGCAGCAAGGAAAAGACAATTCCTGGACTGCTCAAACCTAATTTGAAGGTGTCTGTAGTACTGAGCATTTCACAGGTTCTCCCATCCCTGACATGAGCCCATAGCTTCTACCCAGCAGATTCTGAAGTCAGGACAAGTTGAACTTTTTGCTGTCAGTTCAGTTTGTGAAATGCTGTGTATCATGATCATTTTGTTTTGTTTTATATGCGCACCATAAGCAGTGAAGGACTCCAGTGGAGGATTTGCAAGGGATCAAAGTCCCTCATTGTCATCTTGCCTGGGGCACTGCCAAAGCCACTGTGGCCATCACTGAGATCATTAGCAGAGTTAGGTTGAGATTAGTATGATGACTGGTTAAACTGAGACATGCATTTTGTTCATAAAACCGAGGACAATAGCTCTATCTGTCATAAGAAATCAAAAGATGGAAAGCAATTTAATTCCTCTGATTTAACATGTTACCATTTGTCAGCTAAGACATAGTAACTGATAGCAGCTTGTCCACAATGAGGGTGAAATGTAATGCACCATTCCTCTGAGTGGCCTGGGGCACACTTTCTATTCCAGGTTCGGGCCTGAAGAAGAGAAGGTTTTAGGCCAAAGACTAAGTAAGGCAAGCCATGTCCTGCAGGGGTTTTGATGTCCATGCCAAAAATGACATTTTTCAGACTTACCTGAAATATAAGATGTGAGTGGGCTGTATGAGGTTAGGACACGAATGTTAAGGGTCTATTTGCTTGCTTTAGATATTGAGAGAGAGGGAATCATCATAACAACAAGGCATTAGCTAGAATGGGTTGGTTGCTGAAATTTGCAGTGAAAAACACTTGGAAGTGGTATAACACTCCCTGCCGTAAATGATTCCTTTGAGACAGGCTCTTGCTTTCTATTGCAGCTTGTTTTGCTCAGCCCATATTTAATGCAGAGGTTTACATCCCAGAGATGACTGAAAAAGAATTGTTCACCTCTCCATGAAGAATTATGCTAGGAACAAACCACAAAATTAATATCAGGATTTGCCACAGAAAAATTGTAATTTATGATGAAAAATTGAACCCAGAAATATTTTAAATAAACTGGAAATATTTGATGTTGGAATAGCTGTTGTCTTTCATGGAGACACTAACTTGCATATCTTAAACTCTTAATCTTTCACAGTCAAACAAGTCCTTGACTGTGGTGATTTGTCAGAGCTGCTATCTAGTAGAGAAGTTCAAACCACAGAGGAACATGGGGGCATGAAGAATTTGAATTACAGCTCCTTGAGAAGCTGATTTCTGATTTCAAGTTGTTACTTGGTGGGTTTTGGATGAGAATGGAAAATTTCCATGGAAAGAGGGATTTTTTCATACCAAAACGTGCACATGTTTAGCAGGATTTTTTTTTAAGTTGGTTTTGATGCCATCTTTGCAACCAGCCCTACTACTAGCCTTGACAGTCTCTTGAGGCCTGGGCTCAGACCCATTAAGGCCAAGAGGAAGACCCTTTTCACTTTACTTACTGGATTTTAGGCCACAGTCTTTATCAATGGTTTAAGATGCACTGAGTTAATTGTTTCCATATATTCCTCCACCTCTTGAGATCAAGAGTTACATTTCTCTTGAGCCTTGATTTGTATGTAGATTGTCTCAAGTTGTCCTTCTAACTTACGGTTCACACAGTACACAGTGCAGTGAAGCTCAAGGCCATGCCTGGTGCTTTTTTGGCACACTGATAATATGAGTAAATAATAATAATTGTAACTGTTATATGACTGTTGGCCTTGTCAATGAGAACCATCGTCATTGACCAAGTGCTTCTCATTCACTGGCCAGTAACCATTTCCAATTATTTTGTGTTCTGCGTTGTGTAGCCCTGGTGCAGATTACGGCTGGCATATGCCAGAAGGAAAGAAGGTTTTCACTCCTTCTCCCCTCTACGTTTACAGCACTGTGACAAGTCCAAAACAGAGGCTCTGGAGGATGATGAGATAGAGGAGTTTTACAAGATACTGACAGAGAGGAAGGAAATAGACAAGATCTTCCAAAAATACTCAGATGCAGAAGGGTTCATGTCCTGCCAGAACCTGGTGAGGTTCCTCTATGAGACACAGCAAGAAGAAGACGCTGTTGTTGCTGCCCCTGCCTTAATTCAGAGATATGAGCCAAATGAAAGAGGTAGGTTGGAAACCCTGGCTGGTTCGGTTCAAAGTCTTGCTTTCTTGATGAACTATGAATTGCTTTGCTGCTGCTGCTTTCTTCTGCAGCCATGTCTGTCATTTTCTCCTCACAGCTGCTTGTAAAACAACAGTCTTCTAGGGGAACATTAGCAGCGCTGGAAGAGGAGGGTACAGGAGAGCCTGGGAAATAGTTCCCTTCAATTTTGGCTTGGGTATACTGAAGAGTTGAGAGGGGTTAATATAGAGTTGGCTAGAGGGTGATGAAATTCCTGAGGGAAAGGCTCTGACGGTTTATTCAAATGCCAAGACCTCACATGGCTGTGCAAGGTTAAGGATGTAGCAATATTTCTGTTCTCCAGAGGCAGGAATGAAGGCAAATGTTTTTGAATGTGGGCACCTGAAAAGGCATTGGGTGATGAGATCTATGTATGAGTAGAGGGCCAAGAAGGTGACAGCTGTTTAGGAGAGCAATCACAGAACTCTTCCTGCTCAGAAATTAAGTGAATTGCCAGTCTGGACCACCTTGAAGGACATGTTCAAGAAACGGACACAGGATCATAGGCTGTTTTTACACTATGCTGGTATACCTTCAGGAGAGAAACAGTGCTTTGCAGATGTCAGACCTGGGGATTAGACTGAGATCTAGCCCAGTCCCTCAATACAGAGAGATCTAAATTTCTCCCCAAAGTTGGGTAATTTTGCATTTACTCTTTGCAAATCATGTATTCATTGGATAATCTAGACAGGATTTGTCTGGCTGTGTTTAGACATTCACGAGTTCTCTGTGTTAGCATGAAGGAAGCTTTAAGTGCTCAAATGGAGATTTTTATACTGTAGATCTCTAGAGACAGGTGAGGTAAGGGCTGTCTTTGACACTTTTAAGGTGTTATCAAGGACAGTAAGTATCATAAAAAGCCATGCTTGTGAAGGGGTTTTGAAAGCATTTTCAGGCAGATGAAGCTGTCATTGTCTGAACAGCATCGATATCTTTACTTAGTTAGCTGAATGCCTACGGAGAATGTTTTGCCTTTGAGATCCTCTGGAGAGCAGCAGGCATCATGATGAAGATGGTGATGACACAACCTGATGGTGTCACATTTTCAGTATGTGGTTTCTGTCTGTTTATCTGGCAGCCAAGAGGGGTAATGCCATGACCAAAGATGGTTTCCTGATGTACCTGCTGTCTGATGATGGAAATATATTCAACCCCTCCCACCGTAAAGTTTACCAGGACATGACTCAACCTCTCAGTCACTACTTGGTGTCATCCTCACACAATACCTATCTTATGGAAGACCAGCTCACAGGTCCAAGCAGCACAGAAGCCTATATCAGGTAATGTATGTGTGTGTATTTATGCGTGTGAGAGGTTGACCTCTTTCTTATAGAAGACATAGGGTGCATCTATACCTCTAGATGCAAGAGGACCAAAAAGCAATCTCCCACCCTGAGACCAGGTAATGTGGACTGGCCCATGTTCACATCAGGGTGAGCTGTTTCTAAACCAGGTTGGCCATGCCCCACTTTTCATAGCACTTTGACCTGGGTTTCTGCTGGGCCCCATGTGGTGCCCACCTTACTGTAAGATTTGGGAGTAGTTTAAAATATCTGCAGTCACGTAGAGGCTGAATTGCAGCCCTCTAGCATGGTGTTTTCAAAGCATGATGCTGAGGGGATATGTTGCATTCCCCAGAATATGGCATGAGAGAGTGCAAGGAGCTTATAAGGTGCAAAGATTTCTGGGACAGAGCTGCAGGACTGCGTAGGGACTGGAAGGAGCCAAAATGATGCATACTGTTGTGATGTTTATGATCTGTACTGCCTTTTGGGAGTAGCCCCTGGCATGGACTATACCTAGAACCGTGCTGGTGTTTACTTTGGAGAGACCTAGTTGGAGCAGTCCCAAAAAAGAGGTGGGACGTGAGCTAATGAAGCAGTGTGGGTGATCAGGAAACTTATGCCTGGTCCCTCTTTAGCAGCTCAGATACTCCCACAGCATCCCTGGACAGCACATTAGGTATTGCCTACTTCTGCCTTTAGCAATGATTGTTGTCTGATGTCTCATGGCCCGATGTTTGCAGTGGCCTTTACTAACTTGCACAACCACCTTGCATTACTTTGCTATGACCTGTACTTTTTTCAAGTGAGACAGTGTTTCCTTATAAGCAAGCCAATGACTGCAGTTCTGTCTTTGTTTATTCTTTATCTGATTCTCAGTGAACAGTGGCTGTCTAGAACCACAATCTCAAAAGAGTAGAGTGTGAAATCTGACACAAGTTGCTTTTCAGTAGCTGTTGGAATGCCTCTTGCAGAATGTTTTGGTAGTAAAAAAATAAACAAATCCCATGATTCTTATTGCAATGAGTTAAAGGAGTTGTTATCTGAAAGGTATAGGGAGTTACTGTAAAAGAGACAAGATCACCTCCTAGACAGATAAGTCTATACAGAGGGAACCTACATTTGAAAGTAAATTAAAATGAAAGTATGGATATGTAGAGGCAGGAGTGTCAAGTGGAAATTCAGTCTGTAGACTCAGTTTGGGGAAACTGGCCCTCAGTAGTCTCCCCAGCTATGGTGGAGTTCCCACAGCTCTCTCCCTGACAGCTCTGAGGATTCATCTCTCATGTCTTATCAGATCTAGATGAAGAAGTCACATTATCCAGGCTTTGTGACCTGGCTTCTAAGGCTGACTGTCTTACTGTCTTTCTTCCAATGCAGCCACTCTTCATTTTCTCTTCTTTTCACCACCTTTGGGAAAAGACTTGGGGCACAGTCATGAGTGTCCTTTCTCATCTGGCACACACTATGTCTTTTTCTTTGGATAATTCTTACCTTGGACTTTCACTACCTCCTTTCTCAGATCCCACTGTGCTTCCCTTGCTGAACCTTGAGCTCTCTTTGCTGACCCTGAGCTCTCCTGATCCCATCCTTTCTCCATCTGCTTTCCTGTTTTTCCAAGCTCCTCTTTTCTCCCTTGCTCCCTAAACTTCCCATCAGCCTTCTCAGGCAAATACCTGTGCCTGATGCACCCTCATTTTGAGATGGAGAAGAAAGATTAGAACCCAACCAGGTCCCTTCTTTGTTTCCAGAGCCCTCACCAAAGGCTGCCGCTGTGTGGAACTGGATTGCTGGGATGGCCCTAACTCAGAGCCCATCATTTATCATGGCTACACTCTCACCTCCAAGATCCTCTTCAGCGATGTCATTAAGGCCATCAAGAACTATGCTTTCAAAGTAAGGATGAGGGACCCTCTAAGATTTCTCATATTGCACAATCCAAGACTGATAGTAGGTCTGTGCCCTCCCAACAGAAAGCATAAACAATGAAGACTTCACCTTAGCATTTCTCATGGGTACAAGATGTGTCCTTCTGTCTGGGCATCCATGTTCTGCTTTCTGCAGAGATCCATTCCTAGGAGTTGCTGAATGGGTAGAGCGCTATCTGAGGATAAGTTTGAATCTGTACCAGCGCAGCGGCATCCTGGACCCCACTGCATGAAAATAATGCCCAATATCTTGAGCACATCTGGTAGGAAATACAAACAAGCCCATGATTTATGTGGCTTTGATGTATCAGGGTGTGTTCCTAGTTTAGAGGAACTCACGTGCATGTATTTTTGAGGGACTGATGTGAAAGACTGCTTCTATTTTGCTTTAAATGGAATGAGCAGGTCTGGATTCCTGTATGGCAGTGCTGGGCCAGCAGCCTTTAAAAAACCCTGGGTCTGTCCAGGCTCACTGGACTTTCTGCTATTTTCCTTCAGTGCACTTGAGAACTAGTATCAAATTTCCTTTGGGGCTATAAAGTAGTGACAATGACAATGACTTCAGCACACAAAATGACCAGGGGGGGGGGGGCACACAGGGAACCAGATCAGGCCTGTGCATGAATGGAGGAAGGATTCATGCCACCTAAGGACTTGAGCAAAGCCAGTGATTTCAAAGCCTCTCTTCCCAGTCCTTCCTGGGAGGTAGGAAGGTGCTCTGAACCACAGTGCAAGTGGAGAATTGGAGGGAGGCACAGGGAGCCTCATGAAAGTGCCCCAGCAAGTCTGTGGGAGCCATCCTGACCCAGCCTCGTGCCCTATCCATTGGATCATTTCTGGAAGGCGTCAGCAGAGATCTGAGTAGCTACTGCACAGTTAAATTTGTCCTTTATTAAGAAATGCTCATTTTAGCAGAATACTAGACCCTATTGTTGACAGACTCATTTCCAAAGAAAACAGCACTGAGGTTTATATCAATTGCTATAGACTGGTGAAATTGCAGAATTCACTGATGATGTATGTTGCTCTCTTGTTCTAGACCTCTCCATACCCTGTCATCATCTCCCTGGAGAACCACTGCAGTGTCGACCAGCAGAAGGTCATGGCTCAGCACATGACGACCATCCTGCAGGACATGCTCTTGGTTGCCCCAGTTGATGGAAACAAATCCCAGTTCCCGTCCCCAGAGGTAAGCAGGGCCACTCTAGCACTTTCTGCCTTCTGAGGGTAGGATGAGCGAGAGGTCTGTCTTCTTGCTGGGTGCCAAGTTGTGGACAGTAGGCTTGAGGACTGGTGGGAACTACACTTGCTGAGGAACAGAAATTGTCTGTGGGCAATGGTGGGTCCTGGTTTCAGCTGAGATAGAGTTAATTGTCTTCCTAGTAGCTGGTACAGTGCTATGTTTTTGAGTTAGGTATGGGAAGAATGTTGATAACACTCATGTTTCCAGTTGTTGCTAAGTAGTGTTTAGTCTAAAGTCAAGGATTTTTCAGCTTCTGATGCCCAGCCAGTGAGAAAGCTGGAGGGACACAAGACGTTGGCACAGGACACAGCCAGGGCAGCTGACCCAAACTGGCCAACGAGGTATTCCATACCATGGGACATCACATCTAATAAATAAACTGGGGGAGCGGGGGTGGGTGATCGCCACTCGGGGACTAACTGGGTGTTGATTGGCGGATGGTGAGCAATTGCACTGTGCACCATTTGTACATTCCAATCCTTTTACTATTACTGTTGTTATTTTATTAGTGTTACGATTATCATTATTAGTTTCTTCTTTTTTGTTCTGTTAAGCCGTTCTTATCTCAACCCATGAGTTTTAATTCTTTTCCCGATTTTCTCTCCTATCCCACTGGGTTGGTGGGGGGGGGGGCAGTGAGTGAGCGGCTGCGTGGTGCCTAGTTGTTGGCTGGGGTTAAACCATGACAGGTGGAATAAGAAATAGGAGTATCTAGAAGCAACCTGTGCACATCAAGCACAAAATGCCCTGTTGCTCCTTGTTTTGTCTAAGGTCTCAGAGGAGACATCCCTCCAGGACTGGGGACATTCCTGGTCCATTTACCAAGGCCAGAGAATATCCTTCATCCCATGAGAAGGTTGCTTTTCTGGCTTGTCCCAGAGGAGTTGAATGCTGAGGGTCTGTCTTGTGTCTGCTCCCCACTCCCCAAAGCTGAATATGACCTTCTTCAGGCTAATCCTCTGAAGCACTGTGAGGTTGCTGCACATGCAGGAAAGATTAGCACTACCAGGAGTGACTACAAGGTGTCTCTGTTTTTAATCCAGCAAGACTGGACACTGCCTGATTTCATGGTAGGTGAGATGTTTTGCTCTGTGCTGAGGGATGTAGCATACACTCCCCTCCTCCTTAATGGCTTGGTGCTCTACTGTGGAATCCAGATTGCTGATTAGGAAGCAATGAGGGCTGGAAGGACAATTATGATTGCTTGCCCCTCAGAACTCAAAGGGAAAACCAGTACAGGTAGCCTAAAACTGTATCAAGCACAAAGTGTCCTCCCACTGAGAATGGCCTAGGGTGGTGGGGATGGAGAGGTCTATGGAGGACAAGGGGACGCAGGAGGCTGCTTAGAGATGCACCTTTGATTCCCATGAATCAGGGCAGCCGTGAAGCTGGGAGCTGAGCTTGGACCCTGCAGGGGGAAGGAGATATACAGTCCTCAACAGTGGATCACATCTATAAAATCTTTAGTTGACAATTATAAAAAATTGGAAATGGAAACTTGGTATGAAAAAAAAATTGTTTCCAAAACAGGAGCCAAAATGGAACATTCATCTGTTTCCACCCTTTGGGTTTGTGTTTTCTCTTAAGCACTTTGCAGAAACAGAGTTCTGTGCGGATAGCTGCAGTTCCCTTTAAACTGCATTTCTTTGCTAAAGAAATCATTTGCCAAAAATTGGATGAGCATGCCTAGCCAGAGCTGGAAGGAGTTTGTGGGTGGGATAAAGCTGGCAGTCAGCAGGGGAGAGAGGAAAATGATCCACCCAAAATATCTTCTATATTTGTTCTCCCTCTCCCTTTTTCTCTTTTCCCTTTCTGACTTTCCCCTTTTGTTTGGGAGTGTTGTGCCTCACTTGGTACAATGCCTAGCACAGAGGGAAGCTGATCTGGATTGGTCCCTAGACACTAGTGCAATAAATTATGATGAATAATAATTTTTAATGCTGCTGCTTCAGCAGGACCTTTGCACTGGCACAGACAAGGTGCCTCCACTTAAGAAGTGACTCTCTCAGTGTGAGGATACACCCAGCATGGAGACAGGTCTCTGCAGGCTGTTACTGAGTTGGAAAAATCCAAGTCTTCAGTGTCACCTTCTGGCTTGCTATTTATCCCCAGTGCAGGATCAGGAAAGCTGCTGATGGCTTTTCAAAACACTGCCTTGTGACTGGGGTAATGATAAGAAGAAAGAAAGGAGAAACACCAGGGAAAGAAATGTGTGATGTGTGTGTAAGGGAATGACCCCAGCTTCCCAAAGATGTTTTTCCCATTCCTGTGCTCAACTAACCTCCTGCTAACATCCTGCCCAGATGGACACGTGGCCCCAGCTGGAACAAAACGGCCCAGATCAACTTTAGTGAATGGATTTGGGCTGATACGCTCCATTGGAGGGACTGATCCATTTAGTTTAAAGGGAGAAAAATTGCCGATGTAGCAAAACCTATCCTTTTCCTTCGTACTTCTCCTCTGCCTTCCTGCTATGTGAACCAGGAGAGTACAAAGGGCTGAACTGCTGATTTTTTTGGGTGAAAAATTCATTAAAGCTGAAACTTTAAAGAAAACCAAACCAAAACCATCTTGGATTATCCAATTCCTTGTGAAGCTGACATGGGGAAGCCCGGGACAACGTAATATTTTTTATATTAGAAAAAGGGTAGGATCTGTCACTGGGAAGAGGGCTGAAAGGCTGTAAGCAAAATCAGGCAAAACATTGCTGCAGATTATGTTAGCAGGGAAGTGTCAGTAATTAAAGGAAGATCGACACAGTTTGAATTCATGCTAATGATTCAGACCGCAGCCCTGGGCCAGCATGTGATTTATTAGGCTCCATTCAGGAACAGTGTTGGGCTACACAGAGCATCTAAATATCTCCCTCAAGCTGCTGTCTTTAGGTACCAATAGTAAATTAAAGGCCTGTAGGATGAAAGGCCAAAAGCCACATAAAAGCTCCAGGCAGTGCTAGGGTTGTAGGGAAGAGCTGATCCAGTCTTTGCTGCTGATTGCTTGTTACAGGCCCTTCTGCCCCATCTCTGATCTGCACAGGGCTCCTTCCCCCTGTCCCTGCATCCCAGCTAGAAATGCTGCAAAACCCCAGCCCTGGAATGAGACTAAAACAGCTGCCAACATTGCATGCAACTATTCAGCCTATTAGGCCTATCTGAAACCCCTTCAACTCTTTGTTCCTGGACTTCCTTGTTTACAATGACAGTGGCTTTGGGCTTAACAGACATGTCTTGGTGGGTGACCCTTAGGAGCTCAGGAACCACTTTGAGTATAGCAGTGGCAACGCAGGGCTCAGCACAACTGATCTGAATAGCAGGGTGGCTGACCTGCTCTGCCCTGTGCTCACAGCAAGGCAGCAAACACCTCTAGGTTTGGCTCGGCTAAGTCCAGACCAGGTTCAGTCAAAGGTCTCTTAAGTCAGTGGTGGATCCCAGGAGCCATCTGCCCAGGAGGATTGCTTTTGCACCATATACTTAGCGTGAATGTGGCTTCAAGTCCTTCTGCCTAACTGCACATCTGTGTGATTCTTCAACATTAGCCCAGCTTGTGTCAGCCTTGTCTGCAGTGCATCTTCTTGGCTGAAGTTCTTGAGCTGAGTTTCCCTCAAACCCTTCAAAACCTCCTTTGATAATGTATTTCTTCCCCCTTTCTGGATACTCTCTTCGTCCTCTGATGCCACTCATTGCTGAACCCTGCAACACTTCAGTTTACACCTAGGCTGAAAACTATATGCAGATGGGGATGTGATACCAATTAGTGCACCTGGTTTGCACATCTCATGAATGTGAACTTGTTGTTCCTCACAGCTTCTCAGAAATCTAGGGAGGTGGATATCTTCACCTGAGAGTGTGGCGGTGCTCAGACCCTCTATATCCACCTACATGAGCACTTCACTTAGGGGTCCATTTCAGAAATAGTTAATACAGTCAGGGGAGTTGGAGGTGTGGTCCACCTCTTTGTGTTTGTCTAAACAGACAAGAAGAATCACACCCTGGGAGTGTTTAGCTCTCTCTGTTGACTCTAAAGGAGGTGTCAAAGACACAGAAAGTTTGATGAGGTGGATTGCTTTACAAATCTTCCACTTTCACTGAGATGAAAACTGGAAATCAGACCTTGCCATTGCTTTCAGGTTGCTATTAGGGGCAGAAAAGTTTTAGGTAAGATAAACATATGTATGCAGTTTTTTTTAAAATCCTCTGCTCTTTGCAGTTTTGCTCCTTCTGATAAAATTAACAGTGTTTTCATTTAAGATAGTTGCCATGTCACAATTCACAGACTCCCAAAGTAAGAAAAGCCGTGTGCCAGAACTATTTCACTTGCAGAGCTGAGCTTGTTCAGCATGCAGTGGAAAACGTGGGAAAGCAGGGGAGCTCCACTTGTGGAGAACTAAGGCAATGCCATTTACAGGGCATGTGAGGAAGGGAGTTGCATGTGTTCCAGCAGCCACTCCACTGTAAGTTCTTGGTAGTCCAGTGTCCTTGTAGCCTTTTCTTAACTTGTATTCAGCCTTGGGCTTGCTACAGGCTGTTGGAATAGCTTTATGGTCTACTTGGAGAATATTTATTGAGTATTTCAGCTAATGCTTCTTCCTAAGACGGGGATCTGCTCAACAGAGCTGAACTGATGAGCTGAGTGTCTTTCGCCTCAGGCTAGAAATACTTAATATCACATGAAGGGAAACTAAGAGAGATGGAACAAGCGCATTTGTGTGTTTTTGTCTGTGTGTATCAGCTTATTTAAAACCTTGTTAAAGAAGATAAGCACTCAAATTTACAGCTTTTCTTCTAGCACCCATATTAAATGAAGGAAGACAATGTTTGGGACTGGCAGCTTCTGCAGGGTGGATTCAGTGCAATGCTACAAGAGAATAGCACCTTCTGCAGGAAATGGAGATGAAAATGCTCTTGTTTTGGGGTTATTCTCACCCTTCATTATGGACCAAGCAGCTAATGCATCTCCTGTGGCGTTAGGTGGCACATGGGCTCTCTCCCTTGTAGGCACAGTGGAAGTTACCTGCATGGGAGGATACTACACCTCTGCAGTGCAACAGGACTCCAGAAGGGAGCCGGCTTTGTAGATTTCAAGGCCAAACGTGACCACCATGATTGTGCAATGGAGAGTCTTGTACAGCACAGTCTGGGCAGACCAGTGACCGTGTGCCCATGGGGAGCATCTGCAGCATATCCAAGGTTTCCCGGAGTAACCACAGTGTAGACAGGATAACACCAGCACCGAGGACCCACTGCTAGCAGCCCTGCTATGGGGTGTGGTGAAGAGACAAGGTGGAGGCCATGTTGCTGTGACTTCACTGCTGATGATATTCAGCCATGTAGGGTGGGTTTGTGCCAGAAAGAACATCTCCCACTTGCTGGACAGGCTGTCCCGAACTGGAGAATCTTAAAAAGGATTAGTAGCCTTACTGGTAGTTAAGAATCAAGCTTTCTGCCCCAAATCCCTTATCCCTGGTTCTCTACTGGTGAGCTGTGAGATGAGGTGGTAACGTTTTTTATGAGATGTTAGAAAGCAGAGGCAGATAATATATTATACAGGAGGTTGCTATCTGCAGCCTGCGAAGGACAAGGGCTTGTCTGAGCCCCTCCTCACTGTCCCCAGTGCAATCCCTCCAGGCTTGTCCATTCAAAGTGTCAACTGGAGTCTAAAAACTCACACAGAACTGGATTTCACCTGCTGCCAGCGAGTGTTGTGGAAGAACAGTGAGGAGCTGGATGTTGAGGCAGGAGGGTGGGAAGAGACATGTGAGCAGCAGACTGAAGTGAGACTCTGAAGATGAGCCAATTCATGTCCCAGCGATGGATATGAAGAAGCAGGTCACAGCTCTGCCTGGAAGAAGGCTGAGGGGCGGGGAGGATTGGGGATGGTTTGAGGATGGGGGGGAGGATACTGCTGTGCTCTGACTGCTCCTTTGGGCCTTTTATTCCCAGCAATTGGTACATTCCTTCAGCTGCCTTTGTGTAGCTTTTGAGTGACAGGGAAAGTGCCCCAATGTAAACAGATCATTTGTGGTAGCTGAAGAAAAACGCTCTTGGCTGCTGCCTTGGGTGCCAGTGTCAAATTTCAGCTTAAACCAAGCTTCATCCACAGCTTAGCAGGGTGGTGAGGAGTTGGGCTGGTCTCTGTAAAAACGTGATGCAATTTACTTGCACCCACAAGGGGGGAATTGTGTTCTTTGAAAATGCCTGTGTTGCTTTATAAAAGATCCTTGGTTTTCCACAGTCCTGTCATTTGAGAATGGTGGGTTTGTTGCTTTTGCTGTTGTGGAAGGGGCAAATATAGGGTGTCACCGAGAAAGGGGGAGCATGCTACGCAGATTGAGGGGTTGTATTGGCTAATTCCGAGATTGTATTTTTCTAGAGTAACTAACACCCTCCAAAGCCAGGAGTACTGAGCACATCCAGGTGGCAGCAAATCTCCCACTGACTTCACTGGAAGCTGCAGGGTCTAGGGGTGCTCCTAATTTAGGGTGCTCCTTCTCAGTACTGCTCCCTGCTGCCAGCATCGCTGCTGCCTTGTTGGGGTTCAGAGTCAGCCCTCTCCAGGCTTCAGCTTTCCGCCCACAGTCAAGAGATACGTAAGAGGTACATCAGTGGTATCGTGATCTGTGAGCAACCATGTGCTGTTGGTGTGTTCCTTCACCTGAGGGTTTTAAGTGGACTTTGAAAGAGGCTGGAGAGAGTTGATTCAGCACAAGAAATGTGCTGCTTGGATTAGCTCAGCAGGCAGGTGTGTTACGTTGGCACATGCTTCTGGTTATGACTAGTGTTGTACCATGGTAGCAGTCACAGGAGAAGCTCTTTTTGGAAGAGGAGGTATCTTTGGGAAGCATCAGGGAACTCTTCCTTAGGCTGTCAGCACCCTAAGGTTTCAACTGCAAGATCCCTTACATACTAAAATCCCATTTCTGCTATGCATGAGGCACCTGTCCAGAGCTTAATGGACCTCTCTCCCCATTAAAACATCTAGAGGAGCAGAGGGCTGCACTGCTTCAGTCACTGCATGGATCTCATGCCATTTCCCAAGCTGTGCATGTGTTTATAACCATACATTGCAGAGACTAGGGTAGATTAAGTAACAGGGTCACACAGAGAGGTAGAAACAGTGCCGCAAATAGCTCCTATGAGCCCTGACCTCCAGGCTTGGCCTTGTTTGCTGACCCACATTCAGTTTTGAAAAAAACTGTGTATTTTTATTGCCTCTAACAGCACAACAGTTTAAGTTGTCTAGTTGAGGGGTTGGTCAGCTCTGTATCAGAGGGGAATCAGTGGGCTATCTGCAGTTTTCAGACTTGTGGCTTGTGGTCTCAGGGGTGGGCTGGAGGGAGGGCAAGGCCTCAGTGCAAAAAAGACTTATTTTTACCTGTATCTGTGGATAATAACCAGTGACTGATGCAACTCTGAAAGGCCCTGGTGCTGGTTGCAGCTGAGGAGCTGTTATATCCTTGCTCCTTCAGGGTGGGCCAGAACCTTTTCTGATCACCAGTTATTTTGTCCACTTTTCCTTATGCAGCAATTGAAATGGAAGATTCTTGTGAAAGGCAAGAAGCTGAGCAGGCGGGAGGACCCCACTGGAACAAATGGGAACAACAACCTGGAGGCTGAGGATGTCTCTGATGAAGATGAGGCAGCTGAAATCGAAGATGAATCTGTGAAGACCGAGATACAGCAGAAGGGGAAAGTAAGTAAAAGAAGTAACTGAGGCCCCAAAAGGGGCAGACCTGGAGAGGCAGAAAAGCTATAAACAAGATCTTTGCTTATTGCAGAAGACTCTGAAGTCCTGCATCAGGAAATCCTGTTCTGTTAGCCTATCCCATGACTCATGCTGGGAAACCACTTTCTAGGTGGGTTTTGTACCATGCCTAAAAGACAAGAAAAAAGAAAAGCAATTTAAATATACTTTAAGTATGTTCCCAGCTAACACAGTTTTCAGTGTGGTTTCAGCTACTCAGCTGGAGATACGTAAGGGAGAATTGTTGAAATTGCTGGAGCTAAGGATCCTGGTGCTTTCTCTGCTTAATGATCTCTGTCCCAAGCACACAGTTCTTGCAGAGCCAGCCAAGCAAGAAGGTTGGCTTCTTTCCGTAAATGAGGCTGGAGGACCCTACAGCTGAGACAGACCATGTAGCATTTATGGAAACAGTGGAAGGGCACATGTCCAATCTGTCTCTGATTTCCAGAAATCTATTTGTCTTGGGACCATCATGACTTTGTTTATTACCAGAGACTGGTGCTTTTCTAGTCACATTTTTTGACATACCTGCACCCTCACTGGTCAGAGGAGGGAGGGAGGGAAGAGCTAGAGATCTATGGGGAAGGGGTGGCCAGTTACTAAAGCAATTGGGATGACTGTTTCTGGGAGGAAAAGGCTGGCCTTTACACCAGTGTTTTGCTCCCTCATGTGAGGACATTCCTTTTTCCAGACTGCAGGTCATTGTGAAGGCCATATCCCTTACGGACAAGGTTCATAGGAGATATAAATACATTCAGTCCCACTGATGGCAAAGCTGACGTTGCCTCTGGATTTGATCTGATCTATGCTTCCCCTTGCTGATTTGCTCACTGAAAGTCTTAATTTTTTCTCTGAACTGTAGTCAATAATGTGTATGATTTTGAAGTCTGTCATTTTCTTTTCTTGCCTCTGATGGGAGCTGGTGGCTCTCACTTCACCCTTGCACCAATGAATGTGGCTGTGTAGTAGGAGGCATCAAAGCATTATGAGAACTTCCTACTTCAAAGGAAAAAAGCCCATGGAGGCCAAAACATCCTTCCTTTCCCCTTATTTCCAGTTTGCATGCTTGGGACCAGGACAGTATAGAAAACTTATTGCTAAGTCTCTTTTGTAAAGTTTAGCAGCTGGAGACAGCTTTTGATGCTGAAATATAAGTGATCATGCAGAGAGCAGCAGAAAGGGTATGTCACCAACAGAAAGAGAATCCGTCTGGAGAACATCATGCAACAAGGGTGCTGGGACAGCAAAACATCTGTCTTGTAAAATCCTCTCTTAGCTCACCAATACAGGCTGATTGGGTTAGTTGCTACAGTGTGTGTAGCCCTAATCAGTTGTGATAGCCAAGCTGAAATACTTATTCACATAATAACATGCAAATAAATGCAGAAGGAGGGATGAAATTAAATATTCTTGGTAGTAACACTTGGGAAGTTAGTGATATCGTTGGACAGGCCAGGATGGGCCTGAGAGGGCAGTGATGCTCTGAGAGGAGGGTTTAGCACTCTCCAAGCAGGGCAAGGGACATAGCAAGGGCAGCCTGCCCCTTTTCCACCTCTCTGTAAAGGGATGCCACTGAGTGTTGATAGTGTGCATCCTTTTCATGTGAGGATAGTGGAGAAGAGAAGCCCCAGGGGTCCTAGACAAAACATGATTATTACTTTTGAGTATGACTGCAGAAACTCCCCACAAACCTTTTGCTCTCTTGGTTTTAGAGTGACACCTTGAAGCTGGCCAAGGAGCTCTCAGACACAGTTGTCTACTGCAAGAGTGTCCACTTCAATGGCTTTGAGGACCCCAGCCATCCTCGGGCTTTCTACGAGATGTCATCATTCACGGAGAGCAAAGCTCTGAAACTAGCCCAGGAGTCTGGTACGTATGTTCTGCCCTGGCAAAAGGCCATCCTCCGTCCCAGTCACCCATAAGGGACAGCTAGTGGTGGTTAAGCACAAGGAAAAGGCAACCTGAAAGATGTGGGTTATGATCTTTTTGGTTGTGCAAGTCACTGAGAAACAGTGGGAATAACTTCATATCATAGAGTCTGTTACCAAGAAGGGCATTTTATACAGGTAGTCCACTTTCAGCCAGACTCACTAGGCAGAGAAGCAGTATATACAGCAGCATCAAGAAGAGATAAAAGTAGCTCCCATCACTGAAAGGGCCATTTTCTTCTTTTTTTTTCTGTAGGAACCAGTTTTATTCATCACAACATCAGGCACCTGAGCCGGATCTATCCTGCAGGCTGGAGGACAGATTCTTCCAACTACAACCCCATCGACTTGTGGAATGTTGGCTGCCAGATCGGTGGGTGCAACTGGGAGGTCAGAGAGGGTCAGCCTGGCTGGGTCGCCCATGACCTGTCTATGGAGGGTCTTCAGTTGAGGTGGATGGGCGATCTCAAGCCATTTGCAGGCAGAGAGGCTCAGTGGTCACTGGGACGGATCAGCTCTTCAGCCATTGCTCAATGACTTTCCACAGACCATTTTCTGGCCCACCTCAAAACCACTAGGAGAGCCTTTCCTGCACATTAATGTGCACAGCCCTGCAATTTCACTGGAAGCAGAGTTATTGCCATTTAACAAAGAAGGAGAGAGCCAGAAGTTAGTCACTTACTGAAAAGTGTGCTGAAATCTCTGGCAGAGATGTAAATCAAACTCAGCTCTCTTGAGCCCTAGAGAAAGGCCATAACCATAAGGGCCAAGCCATGGCCTGAGCTGTTAGCTGTAGTCAAAGCAGCCCAACTTACCTACTCCCAGAGTGCTGAGGCCCCTGATGGTATATTGATGTCTCAGAGATTTGATGAAAACAAGGGTCTCAGAGCCTGTTAAGTGAATTATGTTGTAGGTCTCATCCAGGAAACCTGGTGTAGTGGTAAGTGGGTGGGCTGGTCATGACATGCTGGGCTCTCTTGGTGATGCTGGATGTTGAAGGTGTCCCAGTTGTGCCGATTTGGCCCAGGCAGACAGGAGAAGCTGCAGATGCAGGGCTTCCTGGCCCCCAGCTGTGTAGACCTGCAGGGGCTGGATGTGCCTGGCAGCATATGAACTCGCTGGGTCCTGCAGCCCCTGTGGGGGGCACAGGTAGAACCCATTGGCCTGTCTCTCCAGCACTGAGTCTGGCCTCAGGAGAGTCTCTGGCAGGCAACATCAGGTCCCTTGGGGTACTCTAAGGCCAGACCTGCATGCCTTATCTGATCCAAATTCAGTATTTGGGCACCCAAAATAAGATTTTTCAGAAGTCCCGAGTACTTGCAGCTCCCAGTAAAACTGGTATACTGCAGTTATTAAAGTCTTCCTTGCAAGTGGAAAAACAAGGAAGTGCCTTAAAATGCTTTTGGCCTTCTAATATTACAGGGTATGTAGGACCCAGGACCAGAATAAATTGCCATCTGTCCTAGAGCTGTCTTAGAGGTTGCTAAAGAGGTTAGCGTCACCCTTGAGAAATCAGTGGAGTAATGAGGAGGTGCTGGGGTCCATGTGCACTCCCTATGAGGTATTGGCGAGACTGTTCACAGAGACTGCTTCCAGATTTGACATTAATGCTTTTAAAAAAATGGTGGCAAATTGGAAAGAATACAAGAAATCTGCCTGGTGTTAGGACACCAGTGAGGCTTGATCTATTTTAGGCAGGAGACAATAAAGAGATGATTTGATCACAGCTTCTGTACTCCTACATGAGGAGTTCAGACAGTGAGGAGCTCTCTAGTCTAACCAACAGAGGCATCAATGCCCCTCAGGATGGCAAATGAAAGTA
The DNA here is from genome assembly GCA_026212715.1 of Elanus axillaris. NCBI lineage: Eukaryota > Metazoa > Chordata > Aves > Accipitriformes > Accipitridae > Elanus > Elanus axillaris. Next base: position 40,000,473 of record JANZLQ010000078.1, read on the forward strand.
GGCATATCTGGGCTGGAAAGGAGGCTTTATAATGAGGCTAAGTAGCCAGAGAAACAATCTGAGAAGGATTTGCTGGCTTTGCTGGAGAAGATAACTCCAGCATAGAAATGAATAGGTTTATCTAAAAGATGCAGTTGCTCAACTAGGTGACATAAATTCAATGCAGGACACTTTTTGATGCTGTGGAAGACAGGAGGACAAATGAGATGGCTATAATGGGTCCTCCTGTCTCTAACATCTCTGAATGCAAGAAATCCTCAGTGGTAGCAGGCTGTGAGGGTCAGAGTTTATCACTGCTGTTTGAAGTGTGGAAAGCCAATGTTTATATCCATGAAGTGCAATTTCATATGAAAAGAATTAGTATAAAAAGACACCTATTGATTTATCTGAAAGTGACTGGATTTATTTATTTATGTTGCAGTTGCCCTAAACTTCCAGACAGCAGGCGCAGAAATGGATGTCTACCAGGGTCGGTTCCAGGACAATGGGTTTTCTGGGTATGTCTTAAAGCCGGAATTCCTCCGGGATGAACAAACCAAATTCAATCCAAAATCCATCACAGAAGGAACATGGGGGACAAAGAAGAAGCTTCTGCTTAAAGTAAGAATAGAAATCAGAAAATGTCTCAGTAGCATCTGCCTTTGGGGGGTGGTGGTGTAGGTTGGCCCTTCTCCTGTCCCACCTGGGCAATGTTATCCTAACCCTACTCGTTTTCTACTGCTGGGGTCTCTGCTTCGGTCCTACATGGGGTCTCATCCTCCAGGGACTTATTCACGTCTTTAATGTTCAGCAATAGGAGAGGTTAATGACAATATTCACTGTCGTTACAGAAACATACAGGCAGACATGCAGTCAACAGTCACCACTGTTGTTTCCAAGTATCATCTGATCACTGTGAGGACAGTTAGAAAAGTTGCCTGTCCCCTACCCAGCCAGATGGCTGGGCTGGAGCAATGTTCATTAAGTTCTTTGGCTCATGACAACTTCCTCTGAAGGATGGCACAATGCTGTCTCTGAAAGACCAGCACCAGCTTGTCACAGCAGGTCCTGCACTCCTGGAGAAGGAGAGGGAAGTTTGCCAGCGAGCCCCCTCTTCTAATGATGTCCTGACCTCCTCCTCTGTTTCCTCCCCAGATCATCTCTGGTCAGCAGCTGCCCAAGGTGAACAAAAGCAAAAACTCCATCGTTGATCCTAAGGTAACAGTAGAGATCCATGGCGTCCAACAGGATAACAACAAGAAGCAGACCAAAGTCATTGAAAACAATGGTAAGGGGTTTTCCTCCATGCTGTGCTCCCATGGGGCAGTAACCCTTTTGTTTCATGTAGCGGAGTGTTCCTTGCCAGACCTGCCCAGGTGCACCCAAGCCTGCCCACACTAAGCGGATACATGAGATGCTGTTGGCCTACTTCAGTGCAGGGACCCTGGTTAAAGACTGCTGGTGGCATGAACTAGCCCCACAGATTGATGTCCCTATGGAGAATTACTTTCAGGGGTTCTTTCCGTTCTTCTCTCTCTAAGATGTTTGGAGGCAGAAATTCCCTGCAAAACATCAGCCATATGAGTTGTTTTGAGGCTGGCTGCCAGATTTGCAGAGCTAGAGCTTTGGAAGTGCTCTTTACCTCCATGCAGTTGGACTTGAGCTGGGATGCATGCGCCCCCACCAAGATCTTCCCAGAGAAGGCTTCTTGTGAGCCTGATTTTATCCTGAAAGTGTCACAAACTCACAAAAGATTGAGGTTGCAAGGGATTTCAGAGGTGTCTCTTTCAACCCCTACCCAAAGCAGGACCATACTCAAAGTTAACTCAAGTTGCTCAGGTTATTGCCCAGATGGATTCTGAATATCTCAAAAGATGAAGATTCCTCAGACTCTCTGGGCTCTCTCAAGTGATCCAGTCATTGATTGACCTTATGATGAAGTACGATATCCCTATTTTTAACCAGAAATTCCCCTGTTGCAGTGTGCGCCCATTATGCATCCAGCTTTTGCCATACACCAGTAAGAAGAGTCTGGCTCTATCTTCTCTTTAAGGAGGTAGTGGAGGATGGCAATAATAACCCCCTTAGTGTTCTCCAGATTGGATAACTGGACCTCTCTCAGACTCTTCTTGTATGTAACATAGTCTGTGCAAAAGGAGACTGTTTCTTGTAGCTCAGAGCCTCTTCACACGGCAGGGACACTGCATCTGCTCATCCTCTTGGCCAAAGCGGCCCTGGTGCTAAATTAACGCACACCACAGCAATGTTACAGGCAAGGGGTGAAAGCCATAAGCCCCTGTCTCCAAAGCGCTAGGTTCAAGCCTTACCCAGCACTGACCTCAGAGATCTCACAGACATTTCACCTTCCTGTGGGCCCTTTTGCATTGGTCAAACATGGCTGTGATTTCCCTCCATGCAGTGAGGGTCTGAATATTGTGGCCTTCTGAGTTTGCAGAGGGCAAGTTCAGCCCTCTCTCCTGTGGGAGTAAAGAGGCAGTATGAATTTGAAAAATCAGTCCTCACCCTCCTGCTGACAAACACACAGGTACACACATACACATAAACACTATGCTTTTCTGTGTGGAGTAAGAGCCAAGCACTAGAAAGCCAATGCGTATTTTCCTTCCTGCTAACAAAGTTTCTCTTTTCCTCTTTCCTGTTTTAGTAAATCTGGCCTGGCTCCTAAATCTCACGGCCATTTCCGTCACCTACAATAATTTTTATAATGTCTGGAGTGAAAGCTGTGTAGGGAACATTCCAGACCTGCCAGGCCCGTTCCTTGGGGCTGCTCAGCACACCTGGCCCCACAGCCAGCCCTTGGCTAGCTGGAGTGATACTTGAGTGATGCTGGAGGAACTGTTGCCCAATGAAAAGTGAATCAAACAATGAAAACATAGATGTTAGAAAGGGGCAGCTGCAGAGAAGGTGTTGCCTTTTCTGGGCTGAGGTTTCAGATAGGTGACCATGCTTCAGCATCTCACCCGGTTTGACATTTTATGGTTGTACTCAATGATCTTAAGGGTCTTTTCCAACCTAAATGATTCTATGATTCTCTGTTGGTGGGACAGAAACGGGGGCTGTGGGCACAGGTCAGGTCACGGCAGTGGAGCCATGGAGCTCGAGAGGCTGTGGGAACCTGCTGGCTCAGCAGCTCTGAGCATCTCGCTGTGGCTCTGAGGTGGGTTGAAAATCCCCCCTAGATGTCAGTACAGTGAAACCTACTGTCCTAGGGCCGATGACTTTCCCTCAACTTTCATGGTTTCTGCTCCCATGGGATCAGCAACATTGTTTTTTGGTTTGTTTTTTTTTCTCAAGGATGAAGGGGGTCAGGAGCAGATGTGTGTTATCTAACAGCCCAGTTGAGGGCTGTTGATTTAATCCTATGAAAGTCCAAATAAAGTGCACCAACCCAGCACAGGTAGTTTGCTATGGCACCATCCACAGGCCCATCTCAGCACCTTCAGGGCCAGCTGAAATATCCCTGCCTCCTGCTGAATCATCTGCAGACCCTCCATGACCAGCAGGCTTGAGCTGACATTTTGCTGTCCTTGGGCTTCCACTCTGCACAGGCTGGGCTAATGGCAGCAGGGTTTCAAACAGGTTGTCTTCTCCTGTTTGTTTCTGGGGAGTGGTTTACTGATACTGCGGAGAGCACCTGCTGTGACCTGAAGAGAGAGCACTGAGCTTGCTCTTCAACTCTCATCTGATGTGACAGTCTGGGTTTTGTTTGCTTTGTGAGTCCGGAGCAGGAGATCCTTGCCCATAACAGAAGCAGGGCTAGTCTGACTGTCTCAGACACTGCCCTCATGCAGGGAGACATAAAACATTTTGTCCACAGACTTGGTGATACTTTTTATAATCAGACACTCCTCATTAACCTTTCTCTCAGATAGGGAAACTGAGGCACAGAGTGTTGACAGGTGGGTGTACCTCAAGCACTCGGTGACACTTAAGGCCCCAGAAGGCTGTCACAACACAAAGGCACAGCTCTCCTCTCTGCTCACCCCTGGTTTAGGGCTGTAAAAATTTGCAGCTGGTCCAATGGCAACCAAAGGCATCCATGTATCAGCCAGCAAAAGCCCCTGGAGCAGAGCTGAGTTCACCTCCCTCCTGCTCCTCGCTGCCTTCTGGGACCATGGTGCTGAGGTCTGCAGTGAGTAGTCTAAGCTGAAGGATTTTATTAATACCAGGTAGCAAATCGGTATCAGACCTGGGACCAATGGTCTCGGCACATCCTAAGACCTTTGGCCTGGGTCAGGTTAAGCTGGCAGTCAGGCAAAGTCTATGTCCATGTGCAAGCATCTCTGACTGCCATCCTTATCTGCCAACACCTCTGACCTCCATCTTTGTTTGTGAGCATCTCTCACTTCCTCCCTTGTTTGTGAGCAGCTCTGATCTCCATCCTTGTCTATGTTGCCCAGGCTTTAACCCAAAATGGGATGAAGAGTTTACATTTGACATAGAGATCCCTGCACTTGCCCTGGTCCGGTTTGTGGTAGAAGACTTTGACATGTCGACCAAGAATGACTTCATCGGGCAGTACACCCTTCCCTTCACTAGTCTCAAGCAAGGTAAGGTCCTGCTCCCTGTTCCTCACAACACTGAGCCCTCTGGGAAACTCCAGTGTCCTAGACGAGAGGTCCAGATCCATCACACCTCGGGTCAGAACAGGTCATCTGTCTGGGGTATGATAATGATCAAGATGATAATTTTTTTATTGGGCAGCTGTTAATTCTGTCTCTGGAGAAGGGATCCCCTTGTCACCTTGGGCCTTGGGCACAATATGTTACCAATGCTCAAAGCCATGCCTCTCAGACCGGCCTGTTCTGTGGGGTGCTGGGAGCAAAACGCTCTGAGACAGGGAGATATTTTTGCAGAGTCTTGGCAAATGTTAGCGAATATTTTTCCAATCGGACTAAAGGCCACTTTCCATCTGTGTCTCTGCTTCCAGGTTATCGCCACATCCATCTTCTAACCAAGAATGGAGATCCGTACTCCTCCTCCACCCTCTTTGTGTACATCAATATCCAGGACTGTGATTAGCAGCTCAGCTCTCATGGTACAGTGAACCTCGTTACAGACCTAGAAGGAATTCAGCATGTGAAGTCTGCCAACATCAGGGTCCCAGCAAATCCCCAGTGCCTTCTCTGGAGCAGCACACGGTGCTCCACAGGACCCCTGATGTGAAATAGCTATCGACCTTCTTCATTCCGTGTGCTGGAAATCCTGATGCTGCTGTTGAGATTGATCCTTTTGTACCTGTTCAACCAATCCACCAGCTGTGTTTTTAGTTCACTTCATTTAGTGTGATTTTTTTAAATTTTGCTTTAGCCAGAGGATAGGGACTCCTTTTTAGCAAAGTACAGCTCTTGGGTTGAATTCGGTCAGACATCTGGACAAAACACCCAACATCTGTGCAAGAAAAAATCCACCCCACCACTGAAATCAGTGACCAGAAGCCAGGTGACTTCTTGCAACTTCATATGTCAGCCATCTTTCACCATATGAAGTCTTAAATGGGGACACAATTCTGCTCTTTTCTGTTACAGATTAAAAAAGAAAGCTGCACTACAAAGGCTCATGTTATATAACTCGACTTTCCTTTTGTATTATAATAAAAAATACATGAACACTATGCCTCTGTGCCTGGCTCTCAGCCAGGTCGCTTTGCATTCAAAGCCTGGCTCTCATCCTGTGAAGGAGAAAGAAGCTGCCGAACAGCAGATTTCCCTCTGACCCAAAGTGAAACCCACTCAAAGGGACCTCAGAGAATGTCTTTTGCTGATGACAGTGGAAATACACTCAACTGACAGTAGGGTTTTTTTGTAATGCAGTAACACTTTCTTGTTTGTGTTTTTATAGAAAAATGTAATTTTTAATAGAGAGGAAGTGGCAGTAGAAACTGTTGTAAATGTTAGTCTGGTCCCATTTGCACTGTAGAGGCAACCTAGCACAAACAGCTAAGAGTGTTTTGAACAGCAACGCAGTATTTATGGCAACAAGTGATTTTTCTTCAAGTACAACTACAGAGTTAAGGGAATATTGTTGAAATAAAATAATATATAATTTGAAGTGCCAACTATGTTACTAACAGTGTGTTAGACTATTGTTATACTATTAAAAGCAAAAAAAATCTGGAAAAGTCCAATTACTTGTCACTATATGCCTCTTTGTCTTACTTGAATGCAACACACATGAAGTTGGAGATAGACCTGCTTAATTTCTTAAAGCAGTCAGTCTTTCTGGGGCTTTTCGTGCCTGCTGGTGGGGAGGATGGGCTGCTACCAAAGAGGTTAATGTCCTGTTAAACAAATTCCAGTCCACTCACTCCCCCACCTGTTTTTGACTCCAAAACAACCTGGGCCCACTGCAAAACTGGGTTTCATTTACTCCTATCTGGAGTTTATTATGCTGCAGTAATCATTGCTGAACATATTGATTTCTCCTCTTGACTACAATATTGTGTGATGTTGTAAACCATTGCCAGATTAAATGTGAATTATATCCACAACTCAAAGGCTCATATTGAATTAACAACCAGCGGTTGAAAGAGTTCAAGAGCAGCAGAGGCCACAAAGGCAGAACGGGGTGTCCTGCAGTGATGTAGGCTCTCTCTCAGCTCACCTCTGGGCTGGGACGTGTTGTATCAGGAGATGCATTTGAAGGCCACAGCTGGAGCATCCTTCACTCCAGCTCAGGGACATCCTGCTCCCAGGATGCTCTGAGCATTTTGTTTTAAGGAGACATGGGATAAAATCATGAACGAAGGATACCCAGGACTGCCCTGTAGCACACAGGGAGCTTGCACCATGTGGCTTGAGCACGATCAGAAGCATTCCTGCCCCTTGGCTTGTGCCAGCACCAGCTCTTGTGGGGTGAGTCAGATCAGCCCGATGAGTTGGCTGGGAACAAATTATTTGCATTTTTGGTGTTGCAGGATTAGATTTCAGTTGGATTATTGAGCTAAACCAGCCCTCACCTGTCTGCTGTGGCCAGCACTAGAGAAGAGGGGGACAGGGAGAAAGTAGCTGAGATGATAGACAGAGATGGGATGGACCAGAGCAAGATGGACAGTGCTGCAAGGTCTCCTCTCTCCCCAGAGGAAGGGACATGGTCCATGCCATTATCAAGGGACCTCATCCCTGAGCAGACTAGGATGTGCTGGAGCCCCAGTCTGGGGAAGAGCTCTGGTGAAAAGAGCAGCAGAAAGAGGACATGGCTCACCAGACACCACAGCAAAAGCAGCAAGTGGCATGAAAGGGAGGATGTGGTTGAGAATCTTTCCCCTAGAAGTCAGAGGCAGAGAGTAAAACCAACTCTCCCCATGAGAAGAGGAGAGCAGCATCAGTTTCCAACAGGCTCAGATACCGTAAGGATCTATTATCTGCAAAACCCCGTGCTGGTTTCTGAGTCCTGACAGGAGCGCTCCACTCATGCATCAGCGAGCATCGTGGCAGCAGAAATTAAAGCAAGTTGTAGCAAACTGGCCTAATCTCCCTAATCCAGCTATATTCCCACAGGTCTCTGATTCATTGCGTGATGCCCATCAGGCCCACAGTCAGGACTGATCGGTGGCATTGCTGCATTTTCTTGAGGAGCACATGCAATTCATTAATTTGGGAGCTGGCAGGAGCATGCCACAGCAGGGTGATGCAGATATAGTTGCTTCCAGCAGTGGCAGTAGAGGCTGAAACAGGGATAATGTGCACTGTTTGTATCTCTCTAGTGTGAACACAACAGGAACAATCATGCAAGTAATTCAGCTGATTTGCATCTCTGCTTTACTCTTACCTTATTTTGCACAGGGGGGGTTTTCAAGGGGTTTTGGGCTTGAGCAGAAATGGGACAAAGTGGTGGCAGGAGCGTGGAGGTAATGATGGGGTTGTGGCTTATTTGAAGTAGCTACCAATTCTTAAACATAAAGATATGTCCAGAAGACCCCATCACCTGGAGGTCCCTGCCTTCAGCCCAGTCAGATGGTGACACTTCACCACTACTGCATGGTCCCAGGTGTTGCATGAGAGATCTTCACTCCTCAACCAACAGCTGCCTGCAGCTCCTCAGCTCCATCCCCACATCCCTGCAGCAAGGGTGGGCAGTGAGGCCAACTGCTGAACAGCCACGTACCCACCATGGGCAATGGGGGGGTCTTCAAAAGCAGGGTACCTGGGCATAGGGAGATAAATGGTCCTGGCTATGTGGTGTTTGGGAACGGAGGGGGGTTGTGTGGCACCTTCTTAGTTTGTTCTTTTCTTTTCCAAAAAATCCCAAATCCCATTAAAGACCAGGTGTTTGAAGGATCTCTGGCCCCACAGAGCTTTTCTCTACTGCCATTCTACCCCATACGCTTTTCAAGGACACTTTCAGTGCTGCTGGTGGCTGTTTATTTGGAATCACCGATCAGGCTGGGAATGGAGTAAAGCTGCAAAACCACATCTCTGAGTTTTTAAACATACGTGTTTCTTCCTTTTGTTTACAGTTGTACCCCTTAATCACTGATCATTCACATTTCCCCCCTCCCCTCCCCGATCAGACTGAGCTTGCAGCGCGGAACGGGTGCTCTCAGCCCAAAGGACATCACAGGGATGAAGCCCTGACAAAACCCTCTGTGGGACACGCTCTGCCTATGGTCATACCCAAATCCCTCCTAGCTTCCTCAAGCCTCTCGTCTGCAGGCAGGTGGACTCTTACGATCACCTGCACCCAGTTGTGCACATGATTGGAGATGCTATCTGAATGAGAAAAAAAGAGAGTAAAAATTAACAGCTATGTCTAGCCCTAAATCTCATCATCCTCTTGAAATAGATCAGCTAATAAATATGTTCTAAATAAGTGGTTTTTTTTCCAAGCCAGGTTCTCATTTGTTTTACCTGCACTAGGCTAGCCGTGTTAGTCTACAACTGATTCTTGCTGTTCTTTGGTGGGTAGTTTTTCTGCAAGGTAAGAAGCAGCATAACTGGCTGGTGCCATGCCATGGGCTACCCCATCACACATCTGGCTACTCCATTACCTTTTTCCTGAACTCAGGGCTCCCCCTCTGTCCTTCTAGGGCTTCCCCCTCTTCTTCCCACCCAGAATTTACATAGCAGCTGCAAGTAGCCTTTGTCTTGCCTAATTTTAAACTTCTACAAATGAAGGAAGATCATGACCTTGTGCATGGGGCAATCTGCAAACAGAGAGGAAAGAAAAGGCTACAGTACAGTTGTGTGACATACACTTGTCTTCATGGCTATCAACAATAAATTGTCAAAAAAAGGCAAAAACATCCTGCAAAGTCATTCCTGCAGAAGAAATGTTCCTGCCTCCTTAGGTTCAGGTTTTCCAGGGAGAAAGGAGCCGTCCCCTGAACAGTGGCTGCTGGAATAACTGCATTGGAGCTTGGCCTGACTGAGGTGTTGGGTTGGGTTCATTGAGCAAATGTCTGTACTTCTTCCCTGCAGCTCCTAAGAGAGCGAGGGTTAGTCCCAGAGTCACTGGAAGCTGGATGGCCCCTGCGGTCTCAGAAGAGTCCATACTGCTTCTTCTCATTCTGCTGCTTCCATTTGGGCATCTGGTAGAACTCGTCCTTGGACTTCCCAAAGATATCATGGAAATCAGCATCAGAGAGATAGTACTGCAGTGGAAGGAGAGAGCAAGGAAAGGTCAGCTTTGGCTTTTGCAGAGGCTGAGACACCCCCATCGGCTGCATCCCTTCCTCACTTTGCCAGTGCTGACCCCTTACTCCAGGCCAACAGCTCCTGTCCTACTGCGTGTCCTCATGGTGGGAAATGGAACGTCCCAGCAACTGTTCCTCATCCCGCTTCCCAAAGCACCAGGGGAATAAAAGCCTGCCAGCCCAAAGGGATGCTCTGGTTTTGGGGGTTAGCATGCTGTGGCCAAAATTTGGTGCCTGCTAATCATATGGAGGCCAGGACAATTCACAGTGCATTGGTGACGTTCTGCTGGCCAAAGTTTTGGGCGGTTTCTTAGGTAGTGATTCACAGTGAAATCATCTCCCCCTCACTCGGTTCCCCCTGCCAAATATTCCACTGGAAATAGTCACTGCCATTGCTGGAAAGACAGAAGGTTTTGTAGATAATGGGCTCATCAGTGCTACTGAGAAAGACCTTGTGGGAAATGGAGGTTTAGTTTTCCCCAGCATTTTGGGTAGAAGAAAGTGCTCACGTACAGCCCAGCTGAAATACAACCATTAGCACGTGGGCATTGCCGTGGGGCAGAGCTGCTGGCCCAGCTGTGGATCAGCTCTCTGGCTGTGGCTGTTGGCCTTTGCCAGGAGATCTGCTGGGACAAGACATTGGTCAAACATGGGTCATAGAGAGGAGAAGGAATCAGCCCCCTTCGTCCCTCCCATCAGCTTGCTTGGACTCGGCTACGGATGTTGCCTTGGGTTGATCGGAAATCTGAGATGTGGCATTCCTCCCTGTCCCTGGATGGGATTTTAAGAAATGCAAGCTTTTTTGACGCACACAAAAAAAGACGTCTCTTCTGGAAGGAGTTTCAAATGAAAACAAACACCCACAGCCCAGGCAAAATGCAACTCCTGGCTTCATTCTCAGCTGTGTCACCTTGTCTCACAGGAGCTGTACCTTTCATTCTCTGTCCCTCCAAGGACAGAGGTTGGGTGGCAGAATTAAACAACTCTAGCAGAAGAAAATAGTTTGAAAATTAACTATTCAAAATTCATTTTTCTCTCCCCACCCCTCTAAAAATATATAAATACATCAAGTAGGGCAAAACTACGACTTCCTCTCACATGAATCTCCTGCTTTTTGATGAGACTTATGTGTCCAGCTAGTATCTCCTTGAGCCTGAAGCAGGACTTAATAGTCTAAAGTACTAGCGCACTTAGCCAATGACCAAGTTCCAGGTTAAGCTACAAAGGCATCAAAACGGCAATGCTGTCACCTCTTTTTTAGTAGGATCCACGCCTTCTGGAAGTTCATCCACCGTCTTGTTCATCAGCACCTCTCGGGAGTAAATTCCTTCGCCGTTGGGCACCACGGAAGGGCTGCTGTTGTAGGTGCTGCTGTTGCTGTAGCTGTTGCTGTCAGTGTGGTTGAAATGTGATTTATACTCAGGGGAAGCACCTGCCATACTTGAACCAGCCAAGTTGGTCATGCTGAGGGTTGTCTTGTTCAGGCTGATGTTATTAAGGTCCTGCCAAAGGTAAGAAAACATGTCAAGACAAGAAGCTCTGGCAGAGCAAGTTGGGGATTATCCCATGATCTTTCTCTCTGTTGGGGTTGGGGGGACTGTTTCTGGCACAGACCGTCTGTTGGTCTGTTGCTCCAAAGCAGCAAAGAGCAAGTCTGAACTAAAACATTAGTCCAGCACCTCCATCAACGTTACATCGTGATGTTAGGACTGCTAAAAGCACAGCACTGATGAGAGCCCTTAGAAATAACTGAGGATACTCACTGTAGTCTCATTCTTCTCACCGTAACAGCAGGGGAAGGTGCATGTGGGAGGACAGAAGGTGAGATTAGATATCTACCATGTCTAAAATTTCTAAATTACCTCCATACCCTCCCTGATATGCCATCTCTCTTCATTCAAAGCCCCTGCCACTTTCTTCAAGCCATCCTCCTGCCCCTGCCTGGGGCAGAACTGATCCCGTGTGACAATCACATTTGGGATTCTTGGGACCTGGTTTCCTCTGTGCTTTGTAGGATCTCCCACTGGGCTATGCCCTCCCTGACCAGGCACCCCTTGCCTGGGGTCTCAGGGCCCCCACCACTGCAAACTACTCATACAATGCTTAACTGCACCCTCTTATAGCTGCACACACTTTTATTTGCATGTGTAGTTTAGAAAGGAGCTGGTCAATCTCCTGCTCACAGCCACCTCTGCACAGGACTGGAAAAGCCCCAGAAGATCTGGGTGTATTTACGAGTTATTAATCATGTCTCCCTCTGCTTTCCACGGAGGAGCGCAGCTCTGATCCTGACAGTCTGAGGTCCCCATGCCTGCTCTGATCACTATGTCCTCTCCTTCGTGAGAACAGGCTGGGCGACGCGGTGGTGTTTAAACCCAGGTGTTTCCCACCCATATGGTCGAGAAGCAACTCACCACTTTGATCTCGGATATAGCCAACATGTCTCCTAAGCTGTTCTTCATCTCCTCATAGGACTTGCCATCCTAAAGGTAAAGAGAGTTCTAAGAAGCATAGGCTGCCTTTAATTAGCACATGCTCCCTTTCTCTATCAGGGTCAGGAGATCAAAGGAATTTTAAAGCCGAGTAGTGCCCATTCAGGAGGCAGCTGGTGCCTCCTGCAAATCCCAGCTCCTGGAATCAGGAGACTGTTCCAGAATCTGAGCTTTCACTTGAAAACAAATAAAGAAATGGACTTTAACCTTTGCAGTTGTACAGTAACAGGTGAAACCAGGAAATTTAGACTTCAGAGAGCAGAAGGCAAATGAAGAGAAATCATATTTACTGCTGGATTGAAATCTCCTAAATTTTAAATGAATCTTGCAATGCATGAAAATTTGGGCTAAAATAATACTCCTTTTTTTTCCCTTCCTTGATTCATTTAGCTCAAGCAACCAATTTTTCAAAGCCTCAGTCCCTGCCTTCTTGTAATTTGGTGCCATGTATTACCAGCTACCTCTTATTTCCTAAAAAAATAAAAAAAGGAATATACTAGATATGTTAGCAAAGCTTCTGACTGTGTTTTCCTAAGCAGCCAGGAGATGTCAGTTCTTAACAGAATCATCGAGCAAAGTTCCCCAACAAGAACAAACAACATAAACACACGGACTGCAGAGCAAACAGATTTAGACCCAAAACTGAGCAATGAACACACACACCAGATGTTTCTGGGATGTCAACAGTTTGGATTGCTTGTCTGTAGTTGCTGGAGCTGCCTACAGGGGATATTTTTAGAGGCACATATTTTATGAGCTGTATCCTTGTTTTTCAGCAGTTGCTCAGAAAAAAACAAGGTTTGACCTTTGTTCTAAGCTTCAACATTGTTTTACAGGTCATTGCTCTGGGACTTGCTGTCTTATCTGTCCAAATCCGGCTGTCAAGACAGGCTCTCTACCACCACACCAGTTGCAAAGAAACATGATGCAAACCCAGCTACAGGAAATAAAATATCTCTGTATGAGTTTTCCTGCAGCGTGAAGTCCCCTGGGGACCTTCACACCATTGCCCAGGCTGTCCCACCTGCAGGCTCCAGCATGGGACTTCACTCACAGCCCTTTGGGCAACTTAGAAGATGGAATTGCTTGCAAACTGGCTGAACACTGATGTTCACAGAAAAACACAGGAGAGAGAAGGGACAATCAGTGGCAGCCCACCGGGAAGGCTCTGGGAATACATCTCCTGGGAGCTGAGCTTTTCCCAGCTGCACATCATCTTCTGCCTTGTTTTTTTTTTTTGGTTTTTTTTTTTTTTTTTCTTAAGCAGTGAACACCAGTGCCATCGGCTGGCAGGAATTTAGGTGCACAGCCCGGCAGCATTGCTTCCACCTGGCTGCTATAAACGGATACTCTGGCTCTATTAATCACCAAAGCCCATCCAGGATTATTCTTTACTCCCAATATATTCTGTGCTGCAGCACAAAGTCCTCAGGCTGGCTGGACTGGCTGGTGCATGGTCTGCATGGAGTTAAATGCACCTCTCCTTCCTCCGTCCAACCACGCTGTGCCCAGCCAGGGTTGGAGACTGGGTCCTGACAGTGCACCGTGGGGCCTTATGCGTTGGCCACATCAGCAAATCTCTGCTCCACATTATACTGCTGAAATGATTTGAAGCCCATGTGTTTGAAAGAAGAGAAAAAGGCCTTCTTTCTGTCCCAGGCATCTCCTGAGGCACATTTCCATTGCTATATAGCAAAGAGCTGGTATTTGTAGAAGGCTTTTGTGTAGGGACCAAGGGTGACCTTGCTCAGGAGCTCCTGGGCTCTGATGGGCGGCCTGCAAACCTGAACATGAGACCTGTCTGCTCACATCTTTCATTTCACCAGAGATTGCCCTTAAAGCTGGATCATAAATTTTTCTCTGTGACTGTATTTTGAAAAAATGAACATTTATTTTCAATTTTCTTGATGATGTGGGGTGCTTCTGTTTTCACTCTGAACTTGGTTTTACTACTAGCAGTCCCAACCCATCTTTGGCTGAAATCACAAACCTGATTTGCAACCTAATCTTTTTTAAAATAAAAATGTGAATATTGTGAATTCAAGCACTTTTATTTATATTTGCAAAAGCCTCAGTTTCACCAAACAGCTACTTTTTGCTGGCAAAGGAGTAGAAGCTGCTCAGGTAGCACCAGGAAGGCATGAAGCTCAGGGCATGTCCTAGCGAGGTTTTGCTCCACGCACCACAGAGGGTATGGTGAACTGACAGTAACACCCTTTAAGCACTGCTGAGCACATATGCATACCACAGGGCTTTTCCAGCAACTTACGCTCCATTTATAGGGGTCCCAAGCGTTGAACCATCCTGTGAAGTTGAGGGGTTCATAGCCCTGCTTCACCAGTATTATCGGAGTTGCCAAGTCTCTCCCTGCCGGATGGGTCTTGAGATACTCCTTAGCTGAGGCAATTGCTTCATTCCTCTCGTATGTGTTGGAGGCTTTGCCAACCCAAAGGAAAATCTGCAAGGAGAGAAAGTGTTGAAGATCAGCAAGTAGTTAGGACCTCTGCAGACATGGCTGTTTGTTCTCCCCTGCCAAGTGGAACAGATATAAGACTGGAAATATTGTTTCCCAATAGTTGCCTGGGATTTTGATCCCAGATTTACTCCCAGCCAAGACAGATTATGCTTTTGAGACAGGCATAAAGCATAAATATTTCAGGAAACAGTTCTTGTACGTTTCAAGGTAGCTAAACTCAGTCCTTGCATGGGCCAAAGCTCCAATGGCCTCAGAAAGCAAAGCCCCTGGAGACAGTTTCTGATAGTCTAAAGCAAGTTGTCACCATCGGTGCTGGGAAATGAGGGCAAGGGTTTCTGGGTGCCATCCCCTTATAGGAGCTGGCAAAGACTGGAGCAGGTCCAGCTCTTCTCAACTTGGAGCAAGGCATGGAACAAGTGTCTTGGTTTCCTCCTTTCTGAAACAGGGCTAGCGGTACTACCTCACTCACGTGTTTTGTACCTGGGTGAGAAGGACTGGACATGTGTGCCTGCTTGTCTGCCCAAGCACTGTGAAGGGTTTGGAGATGGGACAAAAGGCATATTACCCTTGCTTTCGCCTTGAAGGATGGATTCAAACCAATTAAGCCATAACCTGTTTGAAAATATGTCTGGGGAGAAGGGGAGTCTGTGCTGACCTCTTCCCATGTGTCTAGCAGCATGACATCATCTTCATCCAAGTCTTCCTGGCAGAAGCCCACCACCTCTGTCATGATGAATCGACCCGTCTGGTTGGAGCACTCGAAGAGGCGAGGCTGGTAGTGTGTGATCTGCTCTTGAAACCTTCGTCATGCATGGCAGGGAAAGAAAAAGCAAGAGAGATGGAAATCTTTCCCTTGTGGTTTACTGCAGGACCCTGCAGCTACTTGTCATGACCTTGATGGAAGAGGTAGGAACATGGCAACACTCATCTGAGAGCCCAAAAGTTAGCAAAGTCAGGTCTCAGGGGATTCTTGGACCATTTTAACAATTTTTAAAAGTAACTTTTTCTTCACCCAGAGGGCAAAAGCAGAACCCTTCTCTCATTGTGGAGATGAGCCTGATGTCAGGTGAAAGCCACATCAGATCATTTGGCTGTAAAGGAACCCATCACCTGCCCGAGGGCTGGAGAAATCCAGGTTGTTCAAAAGTAGATTTAGTTTCATGAACCTTCTAGGACTGCTCATAAAGCTAATAATGGCTGGAAATGGAGCATGTGGTTCATGTAGCCCTTATGACAAGATATGGGATGGATTTACTGTGGGAAAAGGAGGATGTAGCACACCCTTGTCTGCAGGGTTTGGATCTGCAGCTCCTACTTCACAGAAGGCCTGACCCAAAACCTAGGAAAGAGACATCTTGGTGTGGTTTCTGACCAAGCTTTTGGTGATATTCTGACCTCGTTCTCCCTTTAGTAAGGACAGTGTCAAAGTGCTTACTCACCTTCCTGCAAAGTTTTGATCCCTTGCTTAATGTAGCCTGGCCAAGCCCAGAGGAACAAGGAGGTCACTATTACCTCTTTTCACTGGCGTAAGGGGCTTTGCCTCCCAAGGCTTCCCAGAACTCTGCAGGCTCTTGTCCTTCCAAAACGGTGTGCTTGTCCCGTTTAGAAACGATGTCAGCTACCATTTTTGCCATCTCCCTCTCATCTCCGCTGCATCCCTGTGTTCAGGATGTAAGATTGAGGTGGAGTTAGGGCAGGCTGGCAAAATTTATCTGTGGGGAAAAGTTGGCTTGGTCCTACCCTCCTCTGGAGAGTTTTAGACCTGCTTGAATGCTTTTGAGGGTCTCATTTGAGCTGGTCACTCAGAATCCATTTCTAGTCCTTGAAGGGACATTCAGTGCAGCCAATGGCATCTAAACCAAAACTCAAATAATCAAAGAATAGTTTAGGTTGGAAGGGACCTTAGAGATCATCCAGTCCAACCCTCTTGCCATGGGCAGAGACACCTTCCACTAGATCAGGTTGCTCAAAGCCCCATCCATCCTGGCCTTGAATACTTGAAACGATGGGGCATCTGCAACTTCTCTAGGCAACCCTTCTGCTTTGGTTTGATCTACGATCTCATCCTGAAACACATGACTAAACCAGGATAAATGAATATGCTCTAATCCTGGCTAATTTCTTACAGCTGGAGAACTTGGGGTGCTTTATTCAGCTGAAAGCTGTATGAACATCTAAAATGGGGTGAGGTGAATCCCAAGATGGGTTACTTCTGTAGAGAGAGGGCTGTGTAACTGATGATCCTCCACAGACAGGGCCTTCTCCTGGGTGCACCTCGCTCTATTGAAATTAATGGGCTACCAGCCCAAAGATACACGTCCACAGCTCAGTGGAGGTAGGAGACTCAAGCCCCACATAGCAATTTTGGGTCCCTTCAGCTGCCTTCCCTGGACTCACTGCAGACTCACCTTCCCGCACCACAGGTAGCAGACTTGGCTGGTCGTCAGCAGGAAGACATCGTTGGAGTTGAGCGAGGAGGCCCGGGCTGGCACCTCTGTGGCCTTTGTGTTCATCTCATCTGTGCCCCTCACCTGGAAGAGGCGGATTGCCGGCTCGGGCGTGTTTTTCTGAGCCCGGCTCGTGCCGCCCTGCAAGGACACAGAAGAAAGGATGGTACTGGGAGGTGAGGATGGCACGCAAATCCAGGATGCAGCTGGTTTGAGGAAGAAGGCTCTTGGGGCTGCAACATTCCACGCTGCTGCAACAACGGGCCATGGTCCTGCACAGAGCAGGTGAGGAAATCCAAATACCTTCTGGTTTCAGGTCAGAATAAAACCCACATGTCACAACTTCCACATTTCTCCCTGGTTACTCCAAGTCTTGAACACCTCCCATCAAGATGTTCAAGTTCAATGTGAACAGATCTCAGTGACTGCAAAGCATTTGCCATGTAAACTGGGCAGGGCAGCGGGACTCGGATTTCCAGCTGCACTCAGCTTCGCTGAACATCTGCCATAAAAGTTGTATGATGGGACCAACACTGATTGCTGAGGGCAAAATCCCTCTCCCCAGCCATTTGCAATGTCTCCACCACTGATGCTGACAGCAAAAGCAGCAAGTGAAGCGCGTTAGTTAATGTGATACAATTCAGGCAGGGACAACTCAAATTGTATAACTGTTTGGAGGATATTTCGGAGGACCCTTTCTGGATAGTCATATCTGTAATTTATAGGATGATTGTCTTATTGTAACTCTGCAAAATATTTTGGGATAGAGTTGGAAAGACCATCACACATTAACGCTGGAGCCCAGGGGTGGACAGCTGAGTCTGGGTCAGTCCAGGACTGTGTTTACACATATGGTGTTCAGACTACTTGGGAAGTAGTAGAAATGTTCCACCACTTCCATCTGCCAGCCCATGCAGTCCTGGCAGGCTCCTTTCCTGAATATAAGCCCATTTTCCTGGACTATTTCCATCGCAACTGCCAAGCCATCGCTGGTTCTTGCCCCTTCCATTGCTCATGTGCACAAAGCCACATTACCTCGTAAATGACCAGCTTGCCCTTGAAGATAGCCATGAAGTGTGTGGGCTCCTTGCCCATTGTCACGCGCACCTGCACGGCCTCGTCCCCATGCTTTTTGTCCAGCTCGATGGCATTGAGGGCACAGGCAGTGATTTCATCCACAGAGGCATGGCGACCCTGGGGAAAAAAAGAGATGGCAGATGCAATGTGATGAGGTGAAGGGTATAAAGCTTTGCACAGTTTAACATCTTGCCAATCCCAAGCCCTACATATAATACCATGAGATCAGAGGTAAAAAGACCAGATGTCTAAATTTCACTTGCATTCTGGTTTTGGAGGCTTTAGCATCCCATTTTCAAAGCTTCTCTCTGCATTCCAGGGGAGGTAAATATACTTTAAAAAGGAAAGCAGAGATACTCATATACTCACATATCTCCAAGAGCTCAGGCTTTAAGGGACGATCTGAAAGACTGCAAAGTTTGACCTCAGCACTGTAAGCCACATAATCCCTCACTATTTCTGTCTGACATTGCTGGCTCTCAGTCTAATGCCAGCTTGGGTTCAGAGTGTCCATGCTGCCTACAAAACACAGCTTGGGCTATTTGCAATGGACAGCTAATGAGCAAAGGGCATGTGAGTTCTCCTCGATGTTTGCGCTGGGAACAGCCCCTTCTGCTTTGGCTTGACCTACCTGCCACATGTAGAGGACATAGTGAGGCCTGCCTGATCTCAGGTAGGTGTACAGGACCAGGTAGCAATCACCCCCGTAGAACTGCCCATATGTCTTGGGATTCACTGGCTGCATTTCCAAGTCCTCAATCCTCCACACCTAGTGAAAGAAACATCTTGGTGAGCAGCAGTGGAGTCAATGTGAAGACAGAGCATAGCCCCTTTGCCAGCAGACCACTGAAGTTCAGGTCTTCAGTTGGAAAGATAACCCTTCTTCTCTCCTCCAGATGCCAGCCGATGTTCCCCCAGCTTGATTAAGTGCTTGCTGGCAAAGTCAGGTCTCTCCTGACTGACACAAATGACTGCCACCGTACATGTGCCATTAATGGACTTTCAGCAGTCCTCAAGGAGGAGCAGCCTCCAGGTCCCTCTCAGCCCCACAGTCCCTCTCTCAACCAACTCCATCTTCTGCGGGAGGTCACAACAATGGGAGAGGGGCCTCTGCTCTGCACAAGTTTGTTTGATATGGACCTAACTGAGAGACAGGGTGAGAAGGGAGTCAACCGTACAAGTCCCATGACCCATGCACACAGCAGAAGAGGGGTCAGCTTGGTGACTGCTTTGCTCCACAGGCCATGGGTTGGAGGAGAAATGTCCCCAAGCTACTGTAACTGCTGCTTAGTTAGAGTTGGCACAGAGGTTGCTCTGGCTGCAACCGTGCTTCCTTGGGGACGATAGGTGGACACACCGCCACAGCTCCATACAGCTGCTGCGCGTGAAAAGGCAGAGGCATTTGGGAACGCTCTGGTAACTGCATCATCTGTCAGCAAAAGATGCTCTCTCACCTCTATCTCCCCAGAGGCATCATCTACCATTCTCTGCTCAGCAGCTAGCTCCGGTCTGGCGTGGAGCTGAGTGGTGTCAAACTTCACCTGCTCCACCTTGGCTGCATGCACCAGCAGAAAAAAAAAAGCAAGAACCCAGTGAATGCACAGTTACATACAAACCCTCTGCATCACCCTCACGTGCATACACAATTGTTATACATGTGAGAAAAGCCTGGTCCACCATTGCAAGAAGTCAGTCTTGCCACCAGTAAGCCAATGTTGATTTTGGAATATGCAAGAGCTGACACACTCCAGTGTTGATCTGTTACGGGCTGGCAACTGGCCATATAGCGCGTTCCAGTGATGATTGGCTGGTAAAGATATTAGTTGTCTCCTGACTGAAAATTCATAATTGTTTTCCAAATCTATACATATTTACCTCCTTTTAAAATGTCGCTTTCAGAAATAAAATGGCTACATTTCTCCAGTTCATGATAAAGAGAGAGAGTATTTATGGAGAGACTGAGGTGGAGAGAAAAGAGAGAACTTGCAAGGGAAAGAGATTTGCGGCTCTCAGGCTGTTATTGGTGGAGACATTCAGCACCTCTGTCACCATCCCACCATTCATCAATGAGATCTCTATCTTTGGTATTGTTTACTCTTTGGGGTTAATGCATTGTAATATTCACTTCAGCAGCATGATAAATTGAGGCACCGTTTACACCTGGTGTAAATACAGAATAATTCCACTGATGTCAGGAGGGTCTTGGATGTATGCCAGTGTAAATGAAAGCAGAATGTTGTTCAACTCTTCCTTATCAGGTCCAGTATTAGCTCTTTATAAAAAGAAAATTAGGAAGTTCTGCATGTGTGAAATTTTACATACAATTTTTCAGATGAGAGTGATCTTTTGCCAACATTTACATTTGGAATAAGTGTTAGTTTAGTTCATATAAGAAGCCCCAGCAGTTCTGAGTGTTGTTCAGTTCCTGAATCCTTTGCATCTACTGAAGAAGGTGGAAAATACAAGGTGCGACAAGAATGTGCACTAGATTTTCGGAATACTGAAGGCAGGAGACAGTTAATGTGAATGATGTTCCCTCAGCTGTTGCTTAGCACAGGTAGGAAAGCCAAATCCAGGACAAACATGCTCACCAATTTTGCCAGTAGTGTAGACTTTGCCCAGTCCTTGCGTTTCATCCTTTTCTGTCCACCTCTGGAAGAGCTGTTTAAACATGGCTGACTCTGCTCCATCATTGATCACTTCAATGTTGGTGGATGAAGGATAGCCTTTGGCTTGGATAAAACCCTAGTGGGGTTGAAAAAAGGACATTAGTGGGGACACACTAAGCTTTTTACACATGTGGGAAGAGGGATGTGGACCTGAAACAGCCCAAAGAGTGGATGTCCCCCAGTGAACACAGTGGCATGACCAAGGGGCAGGATTCACCCCAAGACTTGCATTCAGACTTATAAACAGAGATGTCTAAAAGCTCTCACTGTAGTATCCATGTTTATTTCTGTGTTTAGGAGACTGAACCCTAACTCTAGAGGCTGGCCACCTGGATCACATCCTACACTTAATTTCTACATGGCACTTTAGTCTTGAAGAAAACCTCACTCAATGGGTCTAATGAAAAGCCTCCTCCTCTGTCTCAGACAGCTCCATCGATGGCTTCTGGGGATGGATCTAGGACTGGAGGGAGCAGTGATGGGGTGTGCCCATGACCCAAGAGCCTAGTTCGGTTCTTTGCTTTTCTCCAACCTTTTTGTCCCTCTCTTAAACAAGGAGACTGTCCTCCCTGTAGTATGATAGAGAGCATGCATGCCAGGGTAGTGAAAGGATGGAGCCAGCTAAGTACCCTAGAGCATGATGTGTGTTCTGAAGGGACTAAACTCTCACAAATGTCTCATTTTTTCTAAACCCATATTATTTCTTTGCAATAGAACTACTATTGAGATAAAAGACTACTTCAAAAGAGGTGCTTGATACAATATGAGAAAGAAGAAAATTATCTGTGTTCTGCCATAATGCCAAAGTCATTGCTTGGTTTTTGGGAACTGCTCTCATGTTTATCTCTGCAGGCTCCAGGATGACCTGGAGGTACAGTGCTGACAGCTGTGGTTCAGGAAAGGAGCCTGACAGTGGGCTTCTGAGCATTCATCTTCTGCTGTAAATACTGCAGCCACACACTACCCCCAGGGAAAAGCAGAGCAGATGGTCTTCCCATCCCTCCCACCTGCCACACTGAAAGAAAGAGATATCTTTTGTTGTACATGTGTAGCTCAGGGCCAGAATTTGCAGAGCTGATTGATTCCCTACTAAAAAGCATCAGAGTTAAGCTTTTGAAAGGAGCACAGTGGACTGCGAGATAAGTTTTAAGGCAAAGTTTGTCTAAGGTTTTCTTCTCCAAGACAATAGGTGCAATCGGTTTTGAAGCTGAGTGTCTCCAGGTAAGTCCTTGTTGAAGATGGGGACACTGAAGTTCAGTATCTCCTAGTAAGAGCTCATTGAAGATGAGGCTGTTTATGGTCTTCACATAAGGGAACAGATGAATTAAAAGCTAAGTTCCCTTGTAGCATTCACTTCAACCTGCCAACTTGTGAAAAAACCCTACTAAAAGCCATACTCAGGCTTCTTTGAGGCTAATTTTTTTTCTGAATGGAAAAGCTGAGGCATGCTTTGCCAGAAAATAACTGCATGGCAGCTCATCTGGAGGAGCGCAAAGGTGCCAGGGCACTATGCTGGTGTGCTCTACCTTAACGTGAGCCCTGTGCTTGCCTCAGGTTGGCCAATCTGAATTAATAGCAGTTAATAACAGGTCTCTTTCTACCCAGTGGAAGAGCCCTGTATCACCTTCAAATTCACACACTGTGGTGGTTTAACCCCAGACAGCAACTAAGCACCACGCAGCTGCTTGTTCACTTCCCCCCCCCCCCCCAGTGGGATGGGGGAGAGAATCAGGAAAAGTAAAACT
>JANZLQ010000078.1:40023230-40039130 GCA_026212715.1 Elanus axillaris
TACTGGACATGACGTCCCATGGTCTGGAATACCCCTTTGGCCAGTTTGGGTCACTGCCCTGGCTGTGTCCCCTCCCAGCTCCTTGTGCCCTTCCAGCCTTCTCGCTGGCTGGGCATCAGAAGCTGAAAAATCCTTGACTTACTCTAAACACTACTTAGCAACAACTGAAAACATCAGTGCGTTTTCAACATTACTCTCATATTAAATCCCAAACATAGCACTACACCAGCTACTAGAAAGAAAATTAACTCTATCCCCGCTGAAACCAGGACACATGCAGAACCTGGGCCCAGATCCATTGGTGTTGTGAAAAAGACTTTTTGGCTGTAATGGACTTGCAGTTGAGGCCTGTAGCACCTACATAAAAGGTCTGGCTTTTCCAGAGAGCCCAAGCAATCGAGTTGCCCACTGACTTGCACAAAGCATTACTCTTGGTTGGGAACACAAGAGATGCCTTTTGGGTTCAGAGCAATGGTCCATGCTGCCCGGGACAGTGGCATTAAGAGATGCCGTTTAGCAACACATGAGCTTGGTGGCTGTTTTCACTGTGATCCCTTCACTCTCCCCAGCATCCACAATAACGAGTCATGGATGTTAGAGAGCATGTAAGAGCCCCTTTATATCTGTTTATGGATCTCTTGACCATGAATTTGTCTAATCCCATCTGGACCATGCTGATACTCTGCCTCCACCATCTCTCGAATCAACAAATTTCAGAAATCCACCATTTACTAGGTAACAAAGTGTTTTCTTTTATACTTTTTTTCTTTAACAAATTTCTTAGTTTTAGTGGCAGATCTTAGTTCTAATGCAATTTGGTGACTAACAATTTTGTGTTTATGTCATCACACCTCCATTAGATGTTTAACTTCTCTCTCTGCTATTACACAAGCCAGCTCCTCAAGACGTACACTTAATTGTAATTAGTGGTCAGATCTAGATTATCACTTAGTCAACCTCCCATGACATTGTTTGCACTCTATTAGAACTCACCACAGCTCGAGTGAAGGCTGCTTTTTTCTCTTCCAGGCTGGAGGCTTTTCCTCTCCAGACATAAATCTTAAACCCACCTTGGTCTAAAATGTAGCAGTCCTGAGGTGAAACAGAAAAAACAGACATAAAAAACTCTGTGCAGGCAAAGGTCGTAATTTGTAGCCTACTGGGGTTGGATCCTTCCGGAAGATTTAGATTAGATGTAATCTAGCTCATTTCTTTGCTGTTGAGAGCTCTAACCCTGGTGCAATCATTAGCAGAGGCAACAGAGGATGGATTTACTGTGGTTCATAAATGGACTACAACTACCACCAACCCTACAGTGCAGGCGTTCATGGGTACACTGAATTTGCTAGCACACCTGACCCAGCCAGCTGTTCTTTAACTGCAGTGAGTTAAAATATGTATTTTTCTTAGGCGTTTCTCAAAACTGGCCATTACCCTCTCAGAGATTTTCCCAAACCCACAGAAACACCAGCTCCAGAAGGCTCCAGGAGAAGCGTATGCTGAAATACCATCCTCAGCCTGCTGATGGTGGTGCTCATTTTTGCAAATCTGCTACTAAAGGAGCAGGAAAAGTCCAAATTAGATATCTTCTGCATGACTATTTTGTCTCCCCGATCTGGAGCTGAAAGTGTTGCCTTGCTGCGGATGCAGCAGGATCCTGAACCCAAAGGGGATGGGATGGCTGCTGAGCAGCCTGGCTCCGCTGCAGAGAGCTGGTGCTCCAAACTGACAAACCACTGCGTGACCAAAGGCTTCTCGTTTTTCAGACTGAACTTTGGCAAGAAAAGCAAAACTTCACATGCCTGTGGGAGATTGAGATTTAACAAGGCTGACACCAGGGTGAATAAGGGAGCTGGAGCCTTGCAGCACAACACTGATTTGGAACAGGCTGGTTTGCACGGCAGAGAATTAAGAATAAGCAATTCTCTGACAAATTGTAGCCAGAAGGATATTAGGAAAGCCTCTGTTTTCTGAAAGCCTTTGGACAGAGGGTCTGTAAGGAATCTCCTTCCAGGGTGGGTCACTGAAACCAGCCACTTGCTACAGCAGGAAAACATATCTTCATGATTTTGTGAGCAGAGTATTTATTTACTCTGAATTCCGCAGATGGAGGGCTATGCCCGAACATCAGGTACTGAGAAGCCTTATTTCCATCTGGAATTTATTCCTGGCCCACAGCAATCCTTGACTCTTGATTGCCAAGCTAATACCATCTTTGGCCAAGAGGGTCAATTTGCCATCTCTTGTTAGAGCAGCTTCAACACACCACCTACTTCTGGCCACTTAGTAGGGCTAAGCTGTCCTATTTTCAGAGGACACTTGATAAATCTGAATGATGGAAGGGCTGATAATTTTCAGGAAATAGGCTATGCCATTGAAACAGGTGCTCAGCTGAAAATATAGCAAGCCATAGCATCCTTTTCTCGCTGTAAGGACTCATGGCTTTCTCTCACCTCATGTTGGAGCAAATCCTGTGTCAGGGGTCGAGTGGCTATCTCCTGTACCACCAGGTCATTGTCCTTCTCATAGACACTGAAAGACACAAGTCACCAAGCAGAGTCAGCTTCACAGCACTCGCCGTGAGAAAGGATAGGGTTTGCAGCCCATCCCCAGACTTACTGGTAGAGCCGGACATTTGATTTCTGCAGCTCATCTGCTTTTGTATCTGGGATGGCGTCTCGGAGCTCCCCACGCCTCTCACCCAGCACCATCTTCATGATCTGCATGAGGTCTGGGGAGTCTTTCTCATTGTCAATAATACCGATCTGAGCACGGCCACCTCTTTCGCTGTCCCTGATGCTGCGAGCCAGCGCGAGACCCTGCACAGGGATCACCAGGGAGTAAGTCCTGATCCAGACAACAAATTCAGCATGTCTCAGACCTAGAGCAATGACTAAACACCAATAGTCCAAGCCAGATTACCACAGATCTCTGAAACTTCTAGTGTCCTCCAAATTCAGCTATTAAAAAAGAGAATGTCTATAACATCTATTTATTAACTACCTCTCAGGAAAATATTGCTTATTACAGTCACTCCGGGTGCTTGCTCCCACAGGGCACAGGCACACAGTAGCCACAACAGGCGTTGCCTATGAGTGACTGTACATAAGCAGGTCCAATGATCTTCTGAGATGGTCTGGGAGAGAGATGCATGCATGCTGAGGACAACAAGGCTGGATGCTGCAGAGCTGCAGGACCCTGGGTGCCCCATGGTGACATTTTATATTTAAATCTCTCAAGTATTCAAAACCCATGGATGTTTTCTGTAAAAAAAGCAGCATGAAATGCCAAGCAACTAAGTAGACTGAAATTCCCATTTTCCATTGAATTCTTCTTTCCATGGCTTTTACCACAATAGCTTTGAAAGGGGCCCCTCTTTGTTAGACATAGGAAACAACCTGCTTGATTGCCAGGCCTGAGATGAACCATGACCTGTTCCTCACAGCAGCCTTCCCTCTGCCTGCTCCTCCTCTCCTCCTTGTCCTGAGAATTTCTTTGTCTCTTCTCCACCCTCCATTGGATCTTCTCCTCTAGCCATTGTGTCCTGGAAAACTGCCTTCCCTGTGACGTTTCCCCCTCTCCTAGCTCATCAGGTGCTATCATGTGAAGAGCAGTCCCACCTGCCTTTTAGTATGTATAATGACTGTCTATGAATTAGGCCACTAACTTTGCTGATAATCCATTAATATATCTTGCTTTATTACATCTCTCTATCTCGGTTCCTCTATCAGTAAAATAAGGATAATGACCCTTTTGCAAAGTGTCTTAAGAGCTATCAGTCTGACCTATCAACACCTGGGTTATGTGTTCCTGCTTGTCTCATACTGACTAAGCTGGAATTCCCTGTGATTCTGTAAAAAAAAGAAAATTCATCTACCTATGGGGTAGTTACTGCAGCTAAACCTACTGGTGCTGCTGACTTTTTAGTCCCACATCATGTGAAGCACAGGGCACAGAGGGATGGAGACGGACCTCCCCAGAAGCAGAGGAGCTGGATGCCTTTCTGGACCTGGAGCTACTGATGTGCTCCCGGCCATCCATGAAACCCAAGCTGAGGCCAGGTCTGAACTGGAGCAAAGCAGTTCTTTGGGCCTCTGATACCAGCAGACAGGCAAGTAGACAGTTTACCATGGTCTTCTGTGTTTATCTGTGTATTGCTGATTTTACTGAGATTTTCCCTGTGCAAACACTGAGCGCTGGGTTTTGGGGTTTTTTGTTTGTTTGCTGGTTGTGTTGTTTTGTTTTGGTTTGGTTTTTTCTCCTCCAGGCATCACAAAATACTACTAGTAAACCAAAGGTCTGTACTCACCCTGGATTTCTCAGCAATGCTGCAGCTGGGGCCATTCCACTGAATCAGCACTTTCCCAAGGTCCAGCAAGAAAACGTCACCCTTATTGAAACTGTCCCAGGAAAGTGCTACCTGTCATGAGAAAATTAAAGCATTCGGCAAACCAGAGGGGACAACAAGGGCTGCAGGAGACAAGTCACAGCCATTGCAAACTTGCCCCTGGGGATGTAAGAACTGGTCTGCAATGATGTGCTCATTTTTCTAGCACTCAGCTATTCAGAGCCCAATGGCTTCTCTCATGATAATACCAAATGCCCGAGTGAGGTCTTGAAAACAATCCTGTAGTAGGGGTTCTTGAGCAAAGATGAGCTATCTAGCAGGCAAACCTGGTCAAACATGGGTCTAGGAGGAGAGGCAAGGAGAAATGATCCATAAGGACAGAGGGCTCTTCTTTTTACCTCTGTGGCTGACACATGCTTCTTCCCCTTGACATGTAGAAGACGCTTGATGTTGTACATATTGGTCTCCACATGCTTAAATCCTGAAGCCACTCCGCCCTTCTTGTAGCTGTTGTGTATCAGGGAATAAAAAGTTAGAGCTGGTTAGAAAATGCCTTCCCCTCTATCCTCTGAGAACATCTCAAGCTTTTGGTGACAACTAAAAAATTTAGAGCCAATACAATCTCGAAGTCCTAAAAATGGAATGTCAAATGCTGTATTGCTTCACACAGCTGTTTATGGTCCCTGGTCAAACCATGGCTCCTCACGTTGCCTGCCTGCCTGTTATGGATGTTGTGTTGCTGTTGTGCATCTTGGGAGAAGGTGTGTAGATGAACAGCTAGGTCACGGATGGCAACGGAAACATAACACAACCAAACTGAAAATACCATTAACCATGGCAGTGGCATCTCAGCATTGAAATATGCGGTAAACATTCAGTTAAAAAATGAAACATATTTTGCAGAAAACAGACTTTTTGCTAAAATCTCATTTTGTTCAAAATAGTTATTCTTTTAAAAGTAGCTTAGATGATAGGAAATTGTTGCCATAAGTAGAACAAAATGCTATTGTAAAAAGGGATAGGACACTGTCTTTCTCTCAGATTTAATCTACCAATTTTGTTCTTCCATCCTTGAACACACACTTTGCAATAGCCACTGTTAGCACTGTATTGCCTCATTGCATGATGCCATCCCCTCCTTTCCACGCAACTTTGCGAGGAAGACACAATCACATCATGAGAGGACACAGTCCCCCAAGGAAGTCCCAGAGCCTTTTTACTGGGTTTTGAGCCATTTATAGGAAATCTATGGTAATTGCCATTTATGGGAAAAGCAACAATTTCTAAGAGTCTTATAATTTTGCCACGTAAGTAATATATGTATTTTATCATAGCTTGGAAGAGATTAGCAAACATGGTCAGGCGTGTGCGTGATTCACAGTACTTTAGACTTGTTTGGCCCAGTTGAACATATCCACAGAAGGATGCTCTGGTGATTAGTCTACCTGCCAAGGTGTGGAAAGAGCCTGGTTTAATTTCTC
Organism: Elanus axillaris; assembly: GCA_026212715.1. Taxonomy (NCBI): domain Eukaryota; kingdom Metazoa; phylum Chordata; class Aves; order Accipitriformes; family Accipitridae; genus Elanus; species Elanus axillaris. Next base: position 40,029,060 of record JANZLQ010000078.1, read on the forward strand.
ATTCTGCCTCAGACTTCCTGCTTGACCTTAGGGATGTGGTTTAGACCAAGAAGTTGTCTAACTCATACTGATTTCAGAGGCAGATAGGTTTCCAAATAGATTTCTAAGCCTACATGCTTTTGAAGGGCTGAATTTTAGTCCTTCATTGCCCCTTACTCATCTTTAAGATGAGGATAAAAACACTTTTTTGCCTCACAAAAGTCCTGAGGAAATTCATGAGAGGTTGTAGAGATGCACAGTACAGAGGTATCAAAAACCAGACTGGGAGACAGGGTATTAACCGAGGATGGGTTTTCATCTGACCTTTCTTCAGCTGTTTAAAAGCAAGTTACTTAGGCTGTTTATTGCCAGTGAAGGTCCTCCAGGAGGACGGCTGTTGCAGTCACCTTCCAAATACCCCAAAAGGGGCAAAGACCACAGAATTGGATTCAACAGTATCTTTTAGATGGCAGTTCAGAGTCAAACTTTCCTTCCACTACAGGAATATTATTCCCAATGCAAACAAAATTAGAACTTCTCTTCCAGGTGGATATTAGTCTGAACTGCCCTGAATGGACATATTTATCTAAAGTGTGTGGAGGAGAGGAAGGAATACCCTAGGGTGAACAAAAGGGCGGTGCAATTACAGCAAACATCTGGGAAAATGATCAGTAGAACAGAATTACATGGTTCCAGACTCAATGCTTACAACTAATATTTTCAAAATAGGAAATTCTTCTCCTGAATTTTGACCAACTTCAGCCCTGATCCATATTTTTCAGATTTTTGGAATGTTGATGGCTCCGAGATGTGCAGAAGCAGAGGGAACCCCGGTGACTATAACCCACCTCGTTGCAGGGTATTTTATGCTACTCACATAATGCCATTGCGGAAATAACTTTGGAAGGTCTCAGACTCATGTCCCTGCACTTCTCGGTGCTGCACGGGGTTCCCCCTGAGCGCATTGTCCAGCTGGGTGACGTACATGGCCGCGGCACCTTGCTCATCCTGAGATGAATCCTTGCCAATCCAGTAATGCAAATCCACAGCAGAGCCATGAGGGGTTCTTTTCATCTGGAAGAGTTGGGAAAGATGAGTCAGGATGAAGACACAGCACATATGTGTGTTTCAAACAATATTGCTGGCCACTAAGACCTGCCAAAAGCAAGGGACCATGGAGCCCTGTCTCAGGGTCTTTCCCAGTTCTGCCTTTCTCCCAGGCAAAGGGAGAAAGGACAGAGCCTTAGGATACTCCCTGAGACTTCAGCCTGGAGCCAGGGACCTGATCTGGGAGAGCATTTGTGTGGCTTCTGTACATATTGCACTGAAGTGTCCTATGTGCTTTTATAACTCTTGTCTCAAGGAAAGCTGAGCACATCTGCAATTACAAAAATCAATGCATTCAACCTGTCCTACTTTTGTAGAGTTTGATACTAAAATTTAAAAGATACTAGGGAAGTGATTGTCCTGTGTCCAGTGTACTCGGCACTGGTGAGGCCGCACCTCGAGTGCTGGGTTTGGTTTTGGGCCCCTCACTACAAGAAGGACATTGAGGTGCTGGAATGTGTCCAGAGACGGGCAACGGAGCTGGCGAGGGGCCTGGAGCACAAGTCCTATGAGGAGCGGCTGAGGGACCTGGGGCTGTTCAGCCTGGAGAAAAGGAGGCTGAGGGGAGACCTGATCGCTCTCTACAACTGCCTGAAAGGAGGTTGTGGTGAGGTGGGGGTCGGTCTCTTCTCCCAAGTAACAAGCGATAGGACAAGAGGAAATGCCCTCGAGTTGCACCAGGGGAGGTTTAGATTGGATATTAGGAAAAATTTCTTCACGGAAAGGGTTGCCAAGCACTGGAACAGGCTGCCCAGGGAAGTGGTGGAGTCACCATCCCTGGAGATACTTAAAAGATGTGTAGATGTGGCACTTAGGGACGTGGTTTAGTGGCGGACTTGGCAGTGTTAGGTTAATGGTTGGACTTGATGATCTGAAGGGTCTTTTCCAAGCTATATGATTCTATGATTCATAGATCACCTTTTAAAATGTCATGTACACTGGTATTTATTTGCCTGGAGATACTATGCTTTCTTTCCCATTCTCTTTCTCATATCACACTACATAGTAGCACAAACCGCCTCTGAATTCCTGCTGGCTTGCAAAACAGACATAACTCCAAATGGAGCTGAGTCTGCGTGTGCATGCTGTGATTCATCTTATTACAGAAAAACCCAACAGCCTAGAAAGAGGAGACAAGCGATCTGAGAACAGGTGTGCTTATCGTTATGTGAGTTGTGCCAGTTATTTTTCAGCACCTACTGTGTTAAACCCTATCATGGACACCTGGGAAAGGTAATAAAAGTTCATTTTATAAACTGGATTTGACACTAAGTTCTGTTTATTTGCTTTGTGCAGTGATACCACAGTGAAACACACTAGAAGAAGTTGAATAAAATATAGCTCAGTTTCTCTAGGCACAGCTAATTAATTTGTTGCAAAATTGCTCAGTTTAATACCCTGTTATTGAAAATGATCAAAGTCCCAGTGTCTTGTGGACTATCTTTGTTTGGAGAGGCTTCAGTCAAGGTGCAGAATGCATAGACGAGTATTTTTACCCTCCCGTCTGCAGGGGAAAGGAGAGTTGTGGGCTGATTAAGGGCTTTTCTACCTGGGGAAGCTATTGCAACATAAGCTGAACCTGTGAGCATCAAAATCTATACTGATATCTGTAGTCAGCTCCTTGCAAGAACACTCATATTCTGCTCTAACCATGTCTTTGGGCATCTGCTACCAAATCGATTCAGCACTCAAAAGGTAGCATAAAGGCATATGGACGGTGAATTAGAGCAGGAGACTCATTCTGCATCGCTATCGCAGCCTGATTTCCTAGCTTGACGTATAGTGGATGTGCCTTTGGTTCTTGTGGGGTAGTGGAGGCTTTGCTGTCCCTTTACTGATGGAGATGTTTGCAGGAGGGACACTCAGACCCAGGAAATGGGAAACGTTTCTGATTTCCACTGTACGGACATTGTTAGGTGCAATGGGGCCTGGATTGCTCTGTGCCTCAGATGAAGAGGTTTGGGAGGAAGCCTGGGAGCTGAGTGCAACACATCACCCTCCCACAGAGCTTCAGGAACACAAGGCACTTTGTACAGCCTGCATAGTCGAGTTGGTTCTCAGAAATGCCTCACGCTTCTGGCTAGCCTGGGTTCAGCTGCTTGCAAGTAGGTCTGGACCAAATTTGGGAGGAACAGATGAAGTGTCCTAATGGGGACATGAGAAGGGCTGCAGAGCCTCTCTGCTGCTTGTGTGACACAGAGTAAGTGGCACACCTCCATAACCCACATCTTCTGCTGAAAATGAGACCCTCCAGTCAGCCAACTCTCACACCCCCAAAAGACTCCCCTAAGTCATGCAAATGTGGGCCTTTATTTAGTTTGCCAGGAATGTACTGGATATTCTGCCATGTCTGGACATGACTCAGTTAAATAATTTTAATGAATTACTAAGTTAATGGTTCCTCTGGACTTCTGATTTACTAAACACAGCGTTGTTGCAACAGCCACGTTAAATTCAGGTGTGTGATTAGATGGTGAATGTACACGTACAACCACTTTTACCCACAGTGCTGCTCTCACCAGTGAGGGTGCTTAGGATCCAAGTCAGAGCTAAACAAAAAGGGTTGAACCAGCTGTCTACCAGACCAACGTTGCTAGCCTTACTTACGTGCAGAATTATGTAACAGTCTCCTTCAAAAAATGTCCCATAAGCCTTTTCAGGTACAGGAACCATCTTCATATTCTGCAAGGAAATGAGTGTTTGGGTCATTGCTAGAACTTCAGAGGCAGAAGTTGATGTGTGTGAAAAAGGACAGCTGGGGTGTATGAAACACTAAGGTGACAATCAGGGTTTGGAGAAGGAAGAATCAAGGCTGTGCTTGTGAGCTGGGAAAAGCCACTTCTGGGGGATATCCAAAAGTACTAAGGGGTGAGAAGATGCAAAGGATAATGCTTCTTGGACAGATTGACAAGTAATTTTTAGTTTCCTTGCCCTTCTGCAATGCTGTAGGTCTGGAGAAAGAAGACCTGGAGGTCAGGCTGAAGCGCTCCAGAACTTGCATTTGTAGGGAATGTCCCAGGGAACTGAGCACACCTTATCCTAGGCTTAGTTTTGGGGCATGGTTTTTACTCAGTACCCATAAATTCAAGGATAACTTTCAGAGCTTTGTTAGGATAACCACTTTGCCAGGGATTCATAGCAACCAGCAGTGCTGAGAAAAGACAGACTTGAGGACACTGATGTGTTCCTCACCCCTCCAGGCCCTAATTGCACACTCCATCTGGTGCAAGTGCACAATTAACCAGCCATGCCTGCCCAGCGTAGGTGCCTGGACGTGCCACCCACCTGTAAACATACAGCTCCTGGGCTTGAACTGGCTCTGTGGTTCCCTGGAATTAGAGACATGCATTCTTCTCGTGGCCTAACTGGTTTCCCAGCATACCAGCTTGACCCTTGTGAACCAACACATCTCTAATTACAGATTCTCTGGAAAGAAGCTTAGTACAGTGCTCCAGGGAGAAATGGAAAGGCAAAGACCCTGTGATATTTGGAACATAGCTGGGACCTGTGGAGGGCCACCACCACTTGGAGACTCATGTTGAAGCCTCTTCCCACTGCTCCTGAGTGGACTCTGCACCTCATTCTATGCCTCCTCTCATTGCAGGGGAACGTTCTCGGTGAATTGGGCCAGAAAAAGGCAGAATTGAGCACAGCCCAGCTCCAATCCAAAATCAAATATCACCACAAGCAGAAGGTGACCTCACAGGCTGCAGTATCTCTCCTTGCAGTGACTCATTGATCAGAGTGGGAAAGACAAGGATGAAGTGCAAAAAGACTCCATGGGATGCCTTTGCTGCTAAAATGGGTGCTTTTCCCACAGCAGCTGCTGGTATAGACTAAGGTTACCTATGCATAACCCCTCTTCCTGGTGAAACAGGGAATTCATTTCTGGTGTGCTAAAGCAGCCTTGCATTGGTTCCCAAAGTGGGTGAGAAAGCTTCCAGTGCTGGAGGAACAGCTTCAGTCCCACCGCATTCATGTTTCCTTAGTCAATATTATCCCTGTTTTACAGAGCAGGAAACCAAAGCAATAACATGATGAAAGTTGCGTAGGGAGATGCTGGGTCTCCTGTTTTCAACTCTATCTTACCTGTAAGACCCTCTTTTCCCACCCAGATTACTTCAAGATATGTCTTTCTTGAAAAATATATGCACACACATGTGCAGAAGACATATGCCATGATTGCCTCCTGTCATACCTCTATGCCCCATATCTGTAGTCCCAGTTTTCTCTCGATATTTGGAAGATTTGTGTCACCGTCTGTCATCCTGCAGTCTGACCTAGAAGGGAAAGGAAGAAGAAAAACCAAAATAGCTATATACTTGGATACAATAGTAAGTGTGGTAGTCAGCTGGGTTCCTCTTAATGTCAGTGGAGGTTTAATATAGATAATCCACACCTTGAAGTGTCTCTATCTTTCTGCTGACTATGAAGAGAGCACAACTGTACTTATCAACAGTTAGGTGGGATGAACTTGCATTTCCAGGCTATCCAAGCTCATGGGGGACCAACAAAAGTATGGGATCACAGCCCAGCAAAGACTGGATAGGATACTGTTGTTCTGGTATGGGATTATTTTCCCCCTATTTGAATAGGTGGAAAGGATTCACTGGGGTGTTGGACCTGACATCAGGACTGCTTTGTTCCCACCTTGGCATGAGGGGTGGCAGAGACAACAGTGAACTTCCAGGAGACACATGCCCTCCTGGAGCAGCCACTGGAGGTCAGGTCAGGTACCCTGGGGCCCTGGGAGCCTGAGGAATGAAGCCCTTCCACTTCAGGCTGAGATTCAGGTCTAAATTAAGACACATGCAAGGTAACACAGGGCAGGGCACCAGGCTCTCAGCTCCCTAAAGGTCAATGGAGACTCAGCCAGCACAGTCAGCAGAGCATATGGAGCCATCCAACCGATGACCCAGATGTCTTCTTTACACCTAGCTGAGCAGCAACCTAGGCTCTGCTGCCTGTATGGGGAAGAGGTAGGTTTCAGTTTTCAGTTGCCCACACAAAGGTTTCTGGGGACATTTGAGATGTTTTTGGTATCTCTGGCTGCCCCTCTGTTGGGAGAACTTGTCCCATCTACCATCTATCACATCTACCAGCCGTGAAAAGAAAAAAAGACTACCTTAGTTATGCTTCCTGTTGCTACTGCTTGGGTAGCTGAGGTTTTGCTCAAGAAGCAATGTCTGAACCCAGCTTGTTTACAGGGCAACATCCTGCAGCAAATCATACCTAAACCCGATGCATATGAAAACAGTGGGTTACATCCTAGCTGAGCTGGCGGGCCCATGGGGCATTGCCGGTGCCTCCTGAGCTGCCCAGCTCTGCTGCAGCAGCCACGGGACAGAGTGTGCTTGTGTAGGGACAAGACCCATATCAACCTTTCCTGTATGAGTCAATCCTGCTCACAAATCAAGGTCCAGCTTTGAGAGAAAACACAGCTCACTGATTTCTGTGGCTTGCATTCATTTGCTTTGCCAGTGTGCTCCCCCGATTTGCATTTGCTCATGACAGATTGAACAATTGTACTACGTTAAAAACAACAACTTGATTGACTGCATTTTCTTCTCTGTCTCTGGATGAAAAGGCTGCACTGATTGTAGGCCACGGCCTCTCCTGCGCTCCTCTGCTCAGCTGTAGGAACCCGCCTACGAGAAGGAATGGTGCCATGGCTGCCTCGACTCGGCACAACAACTGAGCCACGGTAAGATGAAAAATAAAGAAGCTATTGCATAAAGCCATGGAAGAAGCTTTTTCTGAAGAAAGAAAAGAACAAAGACAGATGATCCCCTGCCAGAAGGCGTGGGATTTATTGCTCATGTTCTGAGAGCATGGAGAGATGTGCTGCACTTGGCACCATAAAGTCATAAGAAGAGATGGTCCTTCTCCTGAAGAGTTTGCACACTAAGTAAGAGCACAAAACCTGCTGTTCTAGGCAGGAACATTGGTCCATCCAGATCTCCCACAGCCCAGAGCTGCCAGACCCTGGCTCCTTGCACAGGCAGTAGAGAGATGCAGGTACCTCCAGGGGTGTTTTGACCACAGCCCCAACACCTCTTGGCTAACTAACTGAGCTGGCACCCACAGTCTGTCAACACTTGGTAGCAGGAGTCAGACACACTCACTCCTTCCTGAAGACAGACTGAAGGACTGTGGAAGACTGAGTCCATGTAGCCTCATGAACCTACCAGGAGCACATTCAGCAACCCTCATCTCCCTCACAGGTCCTCCAGAGAGCTTCCAGGCAAGAAGACAAACAGCATGGAGAAAAAAAGACATTTTTAATCTCAGTTCCCAGAAAGGTAATTGAGACCTACATAGGTTAAAAGGCAGATCTAGGAAGATATTTCAGTGTCTACAGAGGAGCTAGACACTTTCTGAATGGGGTCCTGACTCACCTACTGTAAAGTCCAGGTCTATCAGGAACTGAAGCCAAAACCATGATCCCAGTTCAGATCTTTAAGCAAAAGACCTTTCCTTTCTTTTAATATGTCTTTCAGAAGGTCCCTATCAAAGAAAAACTCAAGTGAAGCCTCCTTCCCTCAGTTATCTTTTTAATTTATTTAGTTTTTCCTTCTGGCATCAAAACAGGAACAACCTGAAAACAAATCTAGCAAAGACATTTGTATGTGAGGGAGAATTCAGGGGGAGAAATTTTTTTTAGCAAAACTGACACTGCTGCCTGTGGAAGGCAGCAGGCGTCTTGCTCGTCTGCTAACAGTGCAGGAAACTGGCAGCTGTGAGACACAGCTGGCTCCCTGCTTCTCCCAGCATCCCAACCTCTCCCATTGGACAAGTTAACCCAAAGGATGCTGAGATTCCTCTAAGTGCAGGCAGCCGTGTTGGACAAAACCCTCTGAAAGCCAGCAATGCTCTACCAAAGCTCTTTGACTCAAAATGCGGATCTTGGATCAACTCTGCTCCTGGGGGTCCTTTTTCCATCTGAAACCTGCCCATTAGTGCTGGTCCCCACTGTTCTGGGAAATGCTGCCTCTCCCTTCCTCCTTAGTCATTAAGCTGAGGGGAGTGTGAGCACAGACAAGGTTGGCTGTTTCTTTGGACTTTCCAACTTCTTTCGGCTGGTAGCCAAGTTAGAAATAATAGGAATATGACTTATATAATCAGACAGCTCATTTCATTAATGATTTAATGTGGGTTTTTAATTAGATGATCCCATAATTCAACTCCTGCCCAGACACAAAATCCAGTATTTATGGAGTGAAAACTTCCCATCTGTGCTGAAACCAGGAAGGGCAGAAACTTTTCTAATTTTTTTTTTTTAAAGGGGATGTTAAGAGGCTTGGGTTCATTGTGGTGTTTGAACAGAGATGTCCGGGTCAGTTCCTATCTCAGTCAAACCAGTTTTGCCCAGTGCTGGGTGAAATGCAAATTGGCAAGAGGCATGAGTCAACTGCCTCTGGGGTGGGAATTCACCTGAAAAAAAACTGGTTATGGGGATGGACATTTGCTTCCTTGTACACAGACACAACTTTACCTCTGAAGGGGGAAGAGAGGCGCTAAAGCAGCTGTAGCTCTCCTCTTTGTCTCCACATTAGTAATATGCAGCTACCCAATTTCCACTTCCAGGGCCAGAAACTCTATTTCCACCATTTCCAAGGACTTTCACAACCATGGAAAGAGGAGACAAGTTGACACCATGAGCATGGGCTGAGAGGTGGCTACTGCATAGCAAAGACAACTGCTGGCTCGGAGCTGCTTTTCTGGCTCATCCCCAGTTGGTTAAGATACTACAAATTAAACTGCAAAGAGCAAATGCTGCTCTTGAGTGAGAGCAGAGGACCTGGACACCAAATGTCGGTGGCTGGCATCTTGGCTAGATGTCACAGTGGGAACAACCTGGAGCCTCGAGAGCTAAAAACAAAGCCTTCCCTAATGCGATCTAGGTAACAAAGCTGGTGGGTGAGGGCAGATGGGTCTTTGTTACACCCACTCCCCTTCATGTGCTGCTAAAATCACAGCAACGCTCCTGCTTGCTAAATATGATCCCCATCCCCTCTCTGATCAGCACAGTGTAGGGAAAAGCTTTACCTTTAGGAAGGACTGGATGACTAATTAAGTGTCAAGGTCACTCCCAAGATTGGTTAATGAATAACAGTTGGGGTGGAAGTGCCAACAATCACTACTTCATTTTGATCAACCCAGTACGTGTTGAGAAAGCAGACCTAGCAGGACATTTCTTCAGGCAGGCTCAGGCTGTTTGGGTGGGGAGGGAAAATGAGGACTCAGAAGGGGGATAGGAGATCATTTCAAACTCCCGAAGTACGTTCTGCATTAAGCCTGATTTGGCTTGTCTGGGTTTTGGCGGCACACTTACTGGGCTGTAGTCACGGTAATAAAAAAACCCCAGTGAAATGACTAATGCTCTGTACAGCTTTGGGAAAATAGGAAGCAGCTGTGGCTCCAGCCTTTCCAGGCTGAAAGGCCTAATTATTGGGAATACTTGGACTGGCATTAGATGAGGTAAACCAGGGCTGTTGAATTGCTTTCATTGTCTCCATTATAGTTGGGCATCTGGGCCCAAGTAGGTGCCATTTTTTGTTTGCAGAGAGGACAGCAGTTAACTCTTGTTTTGCCCAGAGGAATGAAATTCAACATTGAGTTACCTTGTGCAGCTCACCAGCTACTGCTCGGGACCGTTGCTTTGAACAGTGACTGTCCAGAAGTACAGCCCTCAATGAATATAAGCTGTCTTTTATTTTCGTGTTGCAAGAGGAGGAAAAAAGTGGCTTTTATCTCACATGGAAATGACAGGTAGGCAGGTCCAGCAATGGGGCTTGTCTTCTCTTACATGCTGTTACACATAATATATATAGTCACATAATATATAATATATATCCCACCCCCAAAAAAGGGCATTCATGCTTTACAGATCTTATGGTTTAATAGTACAGAAAAGAAGAAAGTAATTATAATGATAACACTAATGAAATGACAACAGTAATAGTAAAAGGATTGGAATGTACA
>JANZLQ010000078.1:40039230-40062088 GCA_026212715.1 Elanus axillaris
TGGTCTGGAATACCTCGTTGGCCAGTTTGGGTCAGGTGCCCTGGCTGTGTTCCCTCCCAACTTCTTGTGCCCCTCCATAATATATATATAATAGTCACATAATATCCTCCTCCAATTTTTTGGCAGGAAGGCAAAGGTTGCACAGGTGAGAGCACCTGCGATGTACATAACCATATGTGTATGTGCATGCTGGTGACAGCTCCTATTCTCCTGCACAATCATGGGAAGGGCTGCAATCAGAGAAGCTGAATCACATTACCCATGTTGGATGTGCTGGGACATAGTGATGAGGCAGGGAATGTGATATGTGTTTTCAGGGGGTGGCAAAAAAAGGAAAAAGTACAGCTAGGCTCACCCTCCTCTTCTCAGTCCTGTGAGGTCCAGGTTCAGGAGCTCAGTGTGGCCGGCATGCCAAGGAGAGGGCTCTGCACCGATGCACTCGGCTGACCACAGAGAGCACTTCAGCCTTCTTGGAAAGAGCTGTTGCCTGGCAGCTAAAATTACGTAAAACAGGCCTTGAAATAAGATGCTATTTCTGATCACGGTGGGCAATTAAATATTGGAACAGCTTATTAGGGAAGCTGGCAGGCTCGTCTTTACTTAATGTCTTTGAAATGAGATGGCTAAATGGCCAGGATGTGCTTTCTGGGCTCGTCTCCTCCAGGTCTGTGACTGTGAGCCCCTCTTCAGGTGCTGCACTTTTAGCAAGCTGCACCTTCCTGTCAGTTTGATATTAAGGCAGTAACATGGTTTGACCCTCCACCAGTCAGAAAAGATCCCCTATCCATGCTACCAAATCAGCCAGGTGGATCATAAAAGGGGCTGAAGGGCTTTTTTAGTCTTCTCTTAAGTAGAGATGGTTCAAAACCTGAGATGGGCATTGGACAGGATGAACTAACATTGTGAAGCTTCTTGCTCACCTTCTCAGTGTCAATGGCTCTGGAGCTAAGAAGGGACTTCACTGGGCTCTGATGGGCAGGTTTTCCCTTTTTCCATGACTGGCTGCCAAGGATCACCAGACCACGTCTCATCCAAGCAGCTACCTGCCATCACAGGCGACTCGTCTTTTCTGTTCTTTGCTCATGGGGCAAGTGCTGGGATGTGAGGACTGAGATGCTAAAGTCTGTTCAGGGTTAATGTGAGTGATGATTTAAGAGCCTGGGATGAAGAGGAGAACCACTAAGATGATTTTACGTTAATGATGGCCTCTCAAACTGGAAGTGCTCTATACCCCAGGAGAAGTTTGAATTCGCTGTTCACTAAATTCAAAGGATGCATAAACATCGGTCCACCTAGCCAAGGACTTGCTCAGATTCTGCAAGAGCAATAACCAGTTTCCCCTGTCTGACAAAAGCTGACCAGTCTCCCCGGGACCCAGTTGCTGTGTCTCTTGAACCCTGGAAATTTACCCCATCTCCAACGACTATCCCAGGCATTACCAAGAAGTAGACCTTCAGCTTAGTGTGTCTTCTTATAACCCGTGCCTTTGCCCCCTGTCCATTTCTGGCATCTCTGACTTAGTAGCTTACACATAGTCCTTCCCAGAAACCCACTGGTGCTGTTAGCCTTTATCTTTCAGCCCCTTGTGAGCCACATGCAGATGGGCTTTGCACTAATTCTCCAATCTTACCATTGATCCTTACTTAAAAGCAAGGAGAACAAGGAAATAGTAGGTTACTGGGAAATAACCACCTTCCCAGTTGCAGCAGCCGTCTATCTGTATCTCAACTGTCTCTTCAAATTCCTCAGAGGAGATCTGATTTAGAAGGGCAGGCAGCTCATGATTTATCTCTTCTGACTTTGACTAGTCCCTTCAGCTGCCTCATTTCCACCTGCCATAAATTCTAGCTCAACACCTCGCTCCATCCAGAAAATCTTGCTCATCTCTCCACATCTTTCTTTATGATCTCCTTTGTCCTATTTATCTCACTGCTGGTAGCTTTCCAGCAGTCTGATCTTCAAGCAGATGGTCTTGGGAAATTGATTTGTAGGAGCAGATTTTTCCAAAACTGCTGCTATTTCTGAATCCTCCCTCTAAAATTTTAACAAGTGACTCTTTGTCCTGGGAACAGTAGAGCTGTATTGTCCCAGCAAAGTTCTCAACAATGTAAGAACAATGTACTGACAATTAAATCAGAAAGCCTTAACACCAGCCACAACTCCCAAGTCATGCAGTCTGAGTTTCCACATTGATCACGCTGCATGCAGAGCCTAGTGCTCAGCAGCGACTGGCACTGGAAAAGGGACGGCAAATTGGCTGAATGTGCAGGCTGGCAGTCCTTGCCTTGGTGTCCTATAGGGAAGGTCAGAGCACCCACACAGCTTTTAACTGACTGTTTTCCTGAGAAGTCCTTCCCCAGGATGTCTTTGAAAGCAGCAGGTTCTCCCAGGCAGGTAGCATCTCTGCAGGGGGAGGGCAGCCCTGTTAGACTCAACGCTTTCAGAAGCAGCAGCAGAGTCTGAGCTGCGGTAACTTCCACCCGAGATCAGTCCCAGTGCCCGATAACAAACTCTTTTGGTGCAAACTCCCCTCTCTGAAGATCCGTGAGGAAAAAAAAAAAAATAACCAGTGGCACGAGAAGCTGCTAAAAGCCTTCTGCGTGCAAGTTCCTTGCAGCAGCATTGCCCCTGGTATGGTACCAGGTGCATTATTTTCAAATAATAAAACGCATCTTGGCACACACCTACTTAGAGGTATCCGTTCCACCTCTGGCTCCTCTTTGTGAGGTTACTGAGTCAGGAACGGTACAGAGCCATCCCAAGGGAAAGGCGAGCACTTAGCTTGCCAATTCATTGCAAACAAATCTGTCCTTTCTTTCAGCTCTTTCTCCCCTAGTAAAAGGGAGAGATCGCTGGCTGGGGACCAGCAGGGCTTCGTGCCACGATGAGGGCAGGAGATGCACACAGAAGGAAAACAAAGCTGGAGCCATTTCAATTGCTCTTCCTGGCTTCCAGAGAAGTGGTTCAGGTTAGAAACATTCTCACAAGCTAACTTCTAATTACTCAGCACCTCCAAGAAAAAAGTGACAATCCTCTCCCACATCAGCATTTTAACGGAGCAGTATTTAACCTAATGACTGCAAGTAAGTAAAACCAGAGCGGAGACATCAAAGAGAAGAGAGTGTGTGTGTTTGGTCACCTGTGCGAGACCTCCCTGAGCCCTCGGGAGCAGCTGCACTTCAAAAGCTTATGGGAAGGGTGTGACAGCTGGAAGTTCAGGAGACACCCTCAAAAGAAGGCACTTTCCCAGCTGAAACTGAGGAAATGCCACTGCTTCCTATGCGGGTTTAAAAAAGCCTGGAGGAAGGCAAGGAGAGGGGGTTAGAGGCTGGGATTCATCCACCCTTACTTGGATGTCTGAGTTTTGGGTGCTTAAGTCCGAGGAGAACTCTCTGTGGGTGGTTCCTCTCATCCTGACACTGGGTCTAGGGCAGCTCCAGTGAATCTTGGTCAGAAAGGACTTGCTGTCCCCTTGGCCTATGGGGAAAACCGCGGAGCAGAGAGCCCAGCTGCCCACGCTGCCCTTCACCTCTCTCAGAGTGTGGGAGCTCAGTCCCATCCACTGTGCTCTGAGAACTCTGCTTGCCAGGTCTGTCAGCGTGAACCAAGCCAAATACCGTAGATAAAACCCAAGTACCAGTGCCCACTTGGCCCATTCTTCTCAAAAAAACAACTCTAAGAGTTATGATTCTTGCGGCTGCATATAACAGTTTTATATTTATTGCAAGAATGTGCATGTGCATATATGTAAGTAAGTGTGCAAGATAAAGAGCAGGTTTTCCACAGTCTAACTAGTACAGTCGAATAAGCTCTTGCTATCAGCACCTTTGGTTGAAGGTGATGGAGCAGGGGTGCTGGTCTGGCTCCACTCAGACCGGCTGGAGAACTGGTTCCCAGAGCATTGGCTTCCCAGTGGAAAGCAGCAAGATTACTATTAACTCTCAAAAGGAAGGGTTCGTTCCAGTTTTGCTCCAGTTCAGACCTGCAAGCATCACATCAAACTTGGGAAGAGAAACCAAGGACTTTTGGGAAAAAACAGGTTTACATTTCAAATTTCACATGAAATGACCTGGACCTAAGCATGGTGATCCGTGGGTGACTGTGCATTTCCATCGCTGGCCTAATGAGATGCAAAGGATTTACTGAGGGGAAAGGCTTGTTTCTTGAGCTGCAAAGGAAAGCTCTCCCTTTGGGTATGTTGGCTGACATACCTCTGCTGAAAAACACCTAATGGGTCAAAAAAAGCAGGCACTGACCAATCCAACCCACGCTTCCGCATTTAAGGACGGGGTGCTGAGCCAAGGTGTGAGTTACCTTACATGAGCTTTAAAGTCTTTGAAATGGAGACAGACCTTCACGGGATCTTCTCTCAAGGGAACACCAGCAACACCTGCCTTTTTGGTACCAGTCACCCATAATAGCATTATCCTCTAGGCTTGTGTGAAACCAGAGGGATGTTCAGAGCCATATATGTGGTGTATCTATCACTGTTTCATCCAGCCCTTGCAACCCAGGGTGAGCTACAAGGTCACGCTTGGCCTTCCTGTGACTTTGTGGGTGCCAGTCAGTCTCCACCTGCATCTCCCCATCGCTCCTTGAGGAGCCACCTCCCCACCACGTCACCCTCAAGAGACCCCGTGGTTGCATCTCCTTCCCGAGATGGCTTTTGGTGGCTAGTCTCTGTTGTGGTAGAAAGAGGGTCCAGGGACACAATGGGGCAAATGGAGATGGGGTGGATTACTGGGACTGAGAGGCAGAGGAACATGGGGCAATAAGGAGGCATAACTTTGTCCTTGTGCTATCATGCGTTGTGTGATAGATGGTGTTGCTGCGCCGTGATTTTGTGAGCTAAACCCTGTGCTGCCCAGCTCTGGGGCTCCTGCCTGCCTAAGCACAGCTCTCTGCCAACACAACGCAGCAAGGAGCAAAGCCCCAGCCCACGGGGCTGTGCATCTGGCACTTGCTTGGCATAAAAAGTGAAACCCAGCCCACGCAGGAGCACAGCACGCGAGCGCGGGAGTGGTGTGCAATCCCCTCTTGGCAGAAATGAAGGCCAGCTTTGAGAGAGTAGCACATCAACTGCATAAAGCCAAATGAATAAAACATCCCTGCAAATGCTGAAAACAGCTTTAGAAAGAGTCATTCATCCAGGACTGCTTTTTGCACCCAGGGCTGCCAATGGGAGTTTTGTCTGAGCACAGGGAACTAGGCATCTGAAAAACTGGGATGGGTGGGATTTGCTCAAACCCAGGCAGCTATTTTGTAAACAGCAACAAAGTACAGTACTTCAGGCTCTAGCACCCTCCCAAAGGGACGGTGGGTATCTTGATAGTCTCTATCACCCAGAAAGAATATAATTTCTAGCCCTGCCTGTTTCTTATCCTGTTCAGCTGTTTTTGTAACAGCAGTTTTAAATAGAGGGCCAGCCAGAAACCTGTTCTTTCATCCCCAGGCATGGCAATAGGACATTTTTAGGTAGGAAAGGTCAGCCACTCAGAATAGCTCATTCCACAGGAACTGCCCAGGATGAAGCTTAACCATGCAATTTAGCATCCCCTATGTCTCATGTCTTTGATGTGGATATAAGGTAATAACAAGTTTCACTGTTACTCTACCCAGCACTGCCTGAGATAAACGTGAATAGGCTCAGCTAAAGATGGATAACAAATGGTAGGATTTCTTTTTCAGGCAGACGTCCTTGGAAATCAAGGCAACTAAAGCAAAAGCACACTATCCGATGTCAGAAATTAACATAGATCTCAGAGGACTTTTTTGGACTGAAGAGTCCCAAAGACTTAGCAACAATATTCACCCATTCCTGCATTCCTTTTACACCCAGAATGAGTGGAAATACAGTGGAAATATATAATAATCCAGGATAAATCATAATTAGGCCCATTTCCAGGGTTGTATTATGTGGAAAGGGAGAGCATGAGACGAGAGGCTTTAATGAGTTGTAGGAGTGTGTATCCCCTTGTGACTGCATGATCTGTTTCTCTGAGGGACCAACAGAAGCTGAAGAACATAGGTGAATAAACAAAGCTAGAGCAGAGATATTTTGGGTGTGGTGCATCCACACTGGAGTCCTTCCTTGTGCAGTTGGACATTTCATATATACAAAGTCCAACCTATGGATTTGTGTCAGTCCAGAGCGAATAATGGAAGGCTGCCAAAGACTCCATCCCCTGTGACGAAGGAGGGACCTTGAGGACGAGTGGTGGTGGCACATGTCTTCCCCAGGGCTAGCTAAAATGCAGCCGGGCCAGGTAGCACAAAGGCTTTCACCATGCCCTGAGCTCCCCTTTCCTGCACAGGGCATTTCAGGGCTCTGCTTCCAAGTGAGCTACCAAGTCTTTAGCTCTATTAAAATTGAGGGAAAGCATTTGGTCCAGCAGGACGTGCCCGGCACAGAGCAGAGCCCCAGCATCTTCCAAGCATGGGGGCAGGTGTCTGAGCTGGTCTCCTCCTTGGCTGGGGACGAATGACCACAGTCATGGTGCTGGAGGACCAGGCTGCAGGACAGATCCAGCCTGAAGTCACAGAGTCCATGGTGCATCTCCTCCATGTCACATGTCCCACACCTCCCCGGGGGGGTCCAGAGCAGAAAAGGTAACAACCTCCATGCTTACAGTCCAGAAAAATTTGTGCAGCATGGTGGAAAAGATCAGGAGACACCGTGAGCATCTTCAGCATCCCTAGCCATGCAAGAGCAGGGATTTATTGTCTCAACCAAAGCAGGAGCCCCAAGATACAGGGGAAGGCAGGAGACCAGGTTGACACCATTTGTGGCCATGGCACAAAACCTTTGCTCCCAGCTGGGAGACCTTGGCAACTGTTGCCACAAAGTCCTGCCTGGGAAATAACGTCACGAGACCTACGTGTCTGATGGTGGGAAGGGAGCTGGAGGAGGAAGAGGGCAGCCTGTTTGTGCAGGGAGGAGGAGGAGGGGAGGCTCACCTTACTCTGCTGGGAGGAAGGAGAGGGAAGATGGTCATGGCTTTCCCGATCTGCACTGCGTTGGCTAGTGCCCATCCTCACATTTGCTTCAACTGGGCATCTCAGCCCACGCAGCAGGGAATGGTAAAACCCCTCCGAAAAGGAAGGCTGATGCTTTGTGATTGCCTAATCTCTATTTTGCAGGCTCTAATCTGCCCATTTAGCAGCGGTGTGTGAAGAGCACCTGGATGATTCATGGTCTAAGTGCTGCTCTGGTGAGGCCAGTTTGCTTCAGCTGTTGTAACATTTGTTTACATCCATGCTAGGGTAGCCTTGAATAAGTGCGAACCTCCCACAGATGCTAATTCATATCGGTTCTCCTTTGTGTTAAATATTTATGTTCTTAATAGGCACGCCTAAGAAAAATACTGGCAAGTAAGCCTGCAGCTCAACTCCATTACAACTCAATTTTATCTCAGTGCAATTTGCATCTCAAATGAACAGGATGAGAAAAAACTCTGTACTTATAGAGCAAAACAGGCCAGCAGTTCAGTCATTAGCAGATCTATCGACGAGACTACAACAAGACCTATCGATGAGAACTTACAATGACTTTTTGTCACTGCCTGGACCCGTAACCACGTAGCAAAGGCAGGCGAGCTTTAAGCAAATCCCCACAGCAGCAAAGCATAAAACAAACCAGGCCAAACCAAAAAGCTATTAATTGCTCATTGCGTGAAATCAAAGCCAGTCTGTGCAGAGAACTAAACGAAAAGCATGTGTCCTTGGAGCTGATACGTAGCCTGGCTGGGTTCTCGGGGAGCTGAGATAGCTGCTTGTTCCAGCCCCAAACGGTGCTAATCAGGATGGGCTCATTGTTTTCAATAAAGACATCCTGGCTTACACCAGGTGAGTGATTTTTTTAAAAAATAGGAACTCTATTAAATTTTTTTCATGTTTCTTACCATCCCTCAGAACAAAAGTCATCAAACAGTTCTGGCCTTCAGAAATAAAACTAAGAGGGGTGCAGGGACGCTGCTTACCTTGCTGGAAAGCACGCAGTGTCCTCGCAGGTCTCCCTTCTCTGCCAAAGCCAGCACTTTCTCTCCTCTTTTGCGAGCTAGTTTCGAAGCACTTTTGTTTGCTCTTCTGCTACCTTGTCAGCTCGGGAACAGCAGTGTTCAGTAATTCAATCCTCTACTTAACTGCAGAGACACTCCTACTCGGAGATCACACCCATTCCCAGGCTCACGGAGGGACAAAGAGGGAGCTGGTGTGAGAGAGTTTCAACCAACTCACTGTTTGCATCAAATATCCACCAGCCCTGCATTTGCCGACCAATAATGATTAAGTGCTGCTTTAATTAGAAACCTGTTTTGTCCAGATTTAGAAGGGCAGGGGAGGATTTTTCCCCCCCCCTTTTCCCTGTCTCTGCTGGACAAAGCGAGGTGCGGTGCCGCTCAGTGCTGCGTTAATGCTTGGGCCCAAGAGTCCCAGCTCCAGTCCCTGACTCTGACTGTCCCGAATTTTGGCGCAGTTGGTCCAAGGGGAGAGGTTCTCAGGGCGGACGGCCTGCTTGGCGCTCCCGGCGAGGCCGAGCTGGGTCTCCCTGTGCTCGCAGGCTGGAGCCCTGGGTGCGTTGCAGCCCAGGGCGATGGTGAGCAGGGGTGAGGAGGATTGTCGTCAAGATTACTGGCTGAAATGGGAACGTAACAGAGCACTGGAGCGTGCAACCGGACTGTCCTCCCAGCAGAAATGTAATGATAAACCAGAAAACCCCAGCAAAGCTGACAGTGTTTGTGGTAGCCACCTTCTGCAGCAGAAAGCTGTGTCTGCGGATCATCATTGTGCTGCCATTAAGAAAAAAAGTATCTGTGAAAGGAGGCTGTAATATGCAGCCACCCCCTCCAAAAGCTGCCCTGATGCCACTGGCTGTGGATGACCTGAAGACAAACCATCTCCTCTCATTCCCAGCTGCCCCTTCCTGGCATCTGCACGGTGCTGCTCGGTGCCGGCGGAGGGAACATCCCTCACTGGAGAGGGATGGAGGCACCACTCCGTAGCCTGTCGTTAGCCGGAGGCTCTGCCTTTGGGGGAGCTAGGACTGCGTCCAGCTGTGCTTTGAATATCTCCAAGGATGGAGACTACACAACCTTTCTGGACTGGGAACTATCCAAGTCCTTCCCTTCCTATACATTAAGCTTCTCTTGCCATTTCCTTAATTTTTTTGATGAACCCACACAAACTGAAAAGAGTTATGGATGAGCTCATCAGCTAAACCAGGTGTCAGAATGGGTTTACACCGCAGTTTCCACAGATCTCATCCACTGACTGCTCTTAGACCTAAGGGACCTGTAATGGGAAGAGCACCCAAAATACCTGTGGCATTAGACCGGTGTACCACTAATCACAGATAGCTGCAAATCAGGGCACAGGCTGAACCCGCTCATTTGGCCTGGGTGTGCCCATACCTAAGCAGAACACTTCAGAGATCTTACTTTCATGGCTGAAGATGCAAAACTGACTCTTAGCAAGCAATTTGTCCCTTAATGTCAGCAGGCTACAGCTCATAAAACCCATAACAGCCTTCGCCTTTCATTTTTCATTCTTTTAATTTCATCAGGCTCAGTGTCTTCCTCTGTTGGAGGGAACAGAGGAACCATCTTTTGCTTCTTCTTTCAGTCCACAGAAGATGGGGACCTGTAGCAGGGTCTGCTTTTATCTTTGGAGCCAACCTCAAGGTTGGCCCAGTGGTGAGGGTCGTACAGCAGCAGATCTTGTGGGAGGTGTTAGAAGATGGGGTGAGGATACCCGGAGATCTCAGAGGATCGGCACCAAACTCCATCATGCTCCGGTTTCCCTTTTGCCGCATGAAGTCATTATTCCCAGCACCAAAGGTTTAATTAATAGCTGCTGTGTGTCTGGGTCCTTTTCAGTGCTGATATATGCTGATGTAAACCAACCTGTTTCCATGGCTGCAGCTACATGAATTTGAGCTCTGGGATGAAGCATGTCATTCCTGTACCTACGGCTTTGGTAATGCACATCGGGTTCATGCACAGGTGATGTTTGGGCTGCCTGTCCCCACTCCTTTCCATTGCCACAGTGAAAAAGTAGTAAATAATCCTGTTGAGCTTTTAAGGAGCCCAAATCTGCAGAAGTACATGTAAAGCAGTTTAGAACAGTCAATGCGAAGGGAAAAGAAAATGTTTGTCATAAAACATGGGCTCATTTAGTGCTGAGCTGTAGGCACTTTTGCTTCCTGCTAATTGTGGTCATGCCATGGGGTTATAGAGCAGAAAACATTATTTCCAAGCAGTTTAACTCAGTAGTGGTGGAAAACAGAATGGCCTGACTTTCATAACTGAAACATGATCTGAGGTGTTCCTGTTCCAGCTATTTTTCTCATGTGCATGACCTGATGCACTCATATTCTCATCCTAAGCCTTGACTTGGTATTCCCAGAGCTCACAGACTTTGTAGTTTAATTTTTTTCATGCATATGGATGGCAGATGAGGCTGCTTTCAGTGTCCCAGTGCAAGCCTAGGACACTGAGGACATTGTCACGGGCTGATGCTGGGGTAAATCAGAAGCTGCTGGGAGGAAGACTCTCCTGAAGTGCAAAAGCAAGGTTTGGCAGTGTAATGGCCCACATCTGCCTCAGCCTTGCCCATCCCACACGCCTGTGGACAAGGTTAACATTGTGCATGGGGAAACAGGCTCTGCCAAGGATGTATTTGCAAAATGACACGTTGCAAAGGTATTTCCACTCTGCTCTCCGGTATGGAGCTTGGGGAGGAAGAGGGAAGGGCCAAACCCTGCAGATGAGATAACAGCAGGGGCCTCATGGTTTGGAAAAGCAAGGGAAGGAGGCAAGAATCCCTGCAAGCTGCTCAAGCCACCAGTGCAAAGACCCATCACTACTTAACGTGAGGTTAAATGTCCTGGCTTGTAGCAGCCAAAGCATTGCATGAATTTCTGAGAATGTTTCGGGGAGCTTTCCTTGACCCAGAACAAAAGCATGTGATGTTTTACTACACATTCCTCATGCAGCTTCACTCAGGCACTTCTCTGCCCTACAAAATCATCATGTCCAATGAAAATCCACATAGTGCCTCTTATGGGCAGATCCCTACAGATTTGTAGAGGAGGACTGGGCTATAATTTACTGCTCCCCTATCTGCTGTACTCCTGGGTATGGGGAAAAAGACGAGAAAGCAATACATATGCATGTATATCAACCGTGATACATGCAAGAACCTCACCTGTTGGGGCTTATAACTTGCTGAAGCAAAACCCCACCACCACCCCCCGAGAAGTACATCTCAGCCAGCCATGACCCCTAAGCCATGAGCAGAGCAGGGATCTCCACCAGCCATAAGGGACTGAGCACCAGCCTCAGGATTTGCCCCAGCTGCCTGCAAAGGGCGTTTTGATGTGGGAAAATGAACACAGCTTTGCTCTTTGGCCTGACAGGCTCGTACTGGTGGAGGTTGGGGCTTCACAGGGCAGTGCTCTGCGAGCACCAGCTGACCGAGCAGCACAGAGCTGCCTTTGACAGGTAACAGTGTGCTGGTTAATGGTTAACAGCAGCAAATGGAAATGTGTTGGGACAGGGGAAGGTGCCCGGGCAGCGGGGTGAGGAGAGTTCCTGTGCTGCAGTGCCGCGGTACAGGGCTGTGCTGCACCGATGGAGACATAATTGTCTTGAGCTGTAGGGAACTGTTGCAGCCTCCTCTGATTGGCTTATGTCAGTCAATGGCTATCAGCACGCAGAGAAGACTTGATCCTGCAAACGAGCCCTTTCAGCACAGCTTTTGGGCAATGCTGTGCAGGGAGCTGTGCGAACGGTGGATCTTGCGCAGGCAGGAGTAGGATGGGCCAAGTCCTCTTCTGCCAATTCAGAAGGAGTGTGGCCTTGGCAAGCCAAGGACACAAGGATAAATGCTGATATTAGCTAGAATAGCTTTGGCGAGAGCTCTTGAGATGCAGTTCCCCTTCCCAGAGACAACAGCTTGCAGCAGGTTAAGACAGGAGCAGTCTCTCTCATACAAGGGTTACAACACTGAGGCAGAAGAAACCTATACCTGTTGCTTCAATTTATTGCTTGGCAATCTTAATGCATTTTAAACCACCTATGTTGGGCTGTGAATTGAGGATATGGGGCTCATGTATCCTTAGGCTTATGGGAGAAAGTACTCCCCCTTCAAAAGACAAGGAGAGATGGCCAGAGATTGACATTTTGTAGCATGACAGCAAGGTCTCTCATGGCTTCTGGCCAATCTTGAACCCCTCTTCTATGTCCTAAAATGTCTATAACCCATCCTTGAAGGTGTGAGACACCACTCTTAAGTCTCTGCTAGCAAGGAGAAATACCACAGCGAGTATTAACTGCACTGACTACAATGATGGGATATAACAACACCGATGAAAATGGACATTCCATGCCAGATCTCCCTTGTTTTTTCTGCATGAGCTCTAGCTGCTACTGAAGGCTTTGCAGCATATACTGCAGCGTGTTTTCTTTTCCAAAATTACATTTGGGGAAATGTGGAGGAAAATCCTCAGGGAGGTTGTTTCTTCCAGACTCCTACTGCAAATGACTCCTGACTTGGAGCAAAACAGCTGCTGTCACCTTTCAGGAGGTTAATCTGCACCTTGCCCAAGCGCAGGGTCAGCTGGGGAGGTGGTAATCTCCGGGGGCGGCTGGCCGTGCCTGTGTGCACTGTGGGCGTGGGTTCCTCTGCACCTCTCTCCATTTGCTCTCATGCCCTGCTGCCAAGAATTAGCCGGTGCACTGAGAAAACAGGATAGCTGAGGTGGGACCGTGATGTGGCATGGGCAAACAGCAGCCCTGGCTGCCTTCCAGCCAGAGGAGGAATGCAGCACAGGGGCCCCAGTTTGGATCTGGATGTATTCAGATCATTGTTTTATCTGGGGAGACTTCCAGAAGGACCCGAGTCTGCCAAACCCATCACCCCAAGGTTGCCGTCAAACCTGACTCCTAACGCTGATGCCAGAGATTGGGCACCTGGTGTTCTTTGGATTATTGGCTGACTCTCTGCTAGGATGAATGAAGTTTGTGCTAGAAAAGCTTAGATTCGCTACTACTTCTGGTAATTAGACTGCTTTTCCAGAATGCCAAAAAGCCTCAGGGAAGTGCTTGGTGGCAATGAAGGCTCAGCAAGACTTGGCCCTTTAAGTAAAGAGATGGAGAGTCTAATGGGGTGAGTTTTAAGGAAACATGGTGAACTTCACAAAATCTAACCATGGGGGAACAACAGGCAGAAAACCAAAACTATTGTGTTCCTGTTCCTGAGTGTTTTTCTCATTTTTACATAAACCACAACCACCTGAGCTGAGGACCCAGACTATCAGTTGCTGATTACTCTTATTAAATTACACTCTTCTACTAGAGACCTTAAATCCCAATCCAGGCCTTTGCAAAGCAAATATAGATGACTTACAGACTTAATCTTAGGGTAAGGCATCATGGGAGCCTTGCACTGAGATGTTTACCTGTCTCATATCTGTCTTAATATGGTAGGAGGGATTATCAGTTGCTATTGTAGGGATGACACCAGGGAGATGGATAAGGTTTCCCAACCAGTATCCCTGCAGGAACTGGGTAGTAAAGGTAGGAACAAACCGAAGCACGAGCCTGGCAGCTCGGTAATGAAGACCAAGCTCCTCCTGAGCATCCTGTCACCACCTGTCCTCAGTCCTCAGCCATGGTATGGACCAGGCGTTTTCCCTAGGTAGAGCAGCACATCTATCTTGAAGAGGAAGAAGAAGACAAAGAACGAGGAGAAGATGACAAAAAGCAGAGACGATCAGTAAAACCAAACATCCCTACAAGTGAGGCAGTTTTGCAAACTGCTGTACGGATAGTTTCAGAGTTTCACAAAACCTCAGGGGCTCTCTCTCAGCCCTAATGAAAACCTTATGAAACCCAGCGAATTCCAGCACGCTTTGGTCAGGGTCATCAAGCAGAGCCGCTGCGATTTCCAACATCAGCTGAATCTGGCAGAAAGGAGACATTTCACAGCAAAGGCTGCCCAGGCTGGGGAGACTCAGCCGCGCCGGCACTGGTAAATGGGTGTACGAGCTTGGCAAAGTTATCCTGTGGTAGCCCTTGGGCAGCAGAGGAGTAACTCACTTGTGCCATGGTGGTGACCACCTCCTGAGGTCCAGGCTCTGTGGGATTGTCCTTTCATGAGAATCACACCAAAAGCAAGCAAGATGAAGGATTAATGTCTTGTTCTCGTGTGAAGTGAACAGAGGTTATTTATGCCTTTTGGACAAGATTACAAGGGATGTCCGTGCAAGAACCAGAAAGTTGACTCAGGTCCCCAACAGCTCACCCCCATCCTGTAGGAGATGTGACCTGGGTTTCTCTCCTGTAGGGTACAAGGCTGGTCCTTTAGCACTCAGTGAAGCCAACTGGTCCCAATGGTTTTACTGTGGGCTAGGATCACTGGATGCTGAAAGGTGTAGTTGCAGGACATGATGGCTTTACTGGTGAAAGCCGCTGGAGCTCTCACCCTCACTGGTTTGGTTTTTTTTTGGTTTTTTTTTTTTTTTGCATTCAGGCAGACCAGCAGTTTTCACAACTATGGGAAACCTGATCGCTCAGTTGGTGACCATTCGTGAGTGCCTACAAAATAACTCCACCCTGCCTTGCAAACTTCATTTTTAACCCATCTCATTTCAGTGACCCAGCTGCACACGTGACTACAGAAAGTCACTCTCTGATAAAGGCTGGTGTGGGGTATGAAAGCCTGAAGCCCTGCCCTGCTGCCGATGCACACCAGCCTCCCCCACGAAATTAGTGCCATAGCAGCTGCCAGTCTGCGGTGCCCAGACATGGAGAGAGTAGGGGATGTCCATGTTCCATCTCAGGTGGGAACTGTGCCCTGGGAGAGGATCTGAATTTTTCCTGGGGACTTTTGAGTTTGTTCCCCAGAGTCTTTCCCCAAAATAGAGCAAAAATTTCCCCAGGACAGGTAGTCTGGTAGCTGAGCTGAGTTTACCATCTCCTGTTGTTCGCATCTGCTAAACAGAGCTAATGAGTTTCAAATCTCAGGAGGCGAAGGGGTGGGAGGACAAACCATGCAGAGCCAAGATCCTGCCTACAGGGCTGAGGGTACAGCAGGTAGCCAGGGCTGGGGCCAGCCCCGAGGTGAGCTATTGTTTGCAGGAATGCAGCCCTGCCTCTGCCAACCAGGAAGGAGCAAGAAAAATCAATCACCCTAAAGGCTGGGAAATTGTCATCATGTTGCCCCTCCCTGTTTTCCATGGTCCCCAAAGGGCACCGAGCACTGTCTACACCTGACGTGCATGCTTGGTCCATTACCCCCACACAGCAGATGTCACGTCACGCTGCTGGAAAGAGCTCCGATACTGCTGCTGTGAGGATGAGAAGGGCACTGATACCCATCACACCCTCGTTCAGCTGATAAAGATCAGGCACTTTGCTGGGTGCTGTATGCACTTCCCCATGTGGCCTACAGCCTTCTGCACATCATCTCCACCTAATTCTTGTAGACCAGCCCAAGGATCACATGTAGGAGATCACACGTAGAGTGGGCTGGATAAGGTTGGGTTAACTAGGACCCATAGAGCTTCTCTGAGAATGGAAGGGCTGTTTAAGGGAAACGTGTTTTTCATTATTACAGATGTTTCAGTGATTGGAGAATTCATGCAGCCGCTTTTTAGGCAGCATCACTATCTAGAGGTTTAAGTTGCCTTGTCAGAAATTATCTCCAGAAAGTCAAAGCCAGAGCTGAAACCCAGGTCTCTTGTTTCCCCTGAACTACCCACTGGGCCATACATCCTACCAAGTTGCATTTAGATCTAAAAAAGCCAGCTATGAGTTTGGGTGCCAACAAGCAATGGTGACCCCCAGCCACCACCAAGCTGTGCATGAGAGGCCGGTAAGGAACGGTGGTGCTCCCTGAAACGCTCTCATTTTCAGGCAAAACCTTGCTCTGAGGCTGATACGCCCAGTTCCTCCTGAGAGCCTTTTGGTGGTTAGTCAGTGCAAACACGGAAGCTGCCCGTTGTTAACGGGTCGGAGCAATGACACCGGTGAGGAGCTCACGTGAGCCGAGAGCCTTTTCCCAGGCAGTTCCAGTTACTGTATTTGAACACTAAACAAGAAACCCACGTTACTTCTGTGCGGGACGGAATTCTTTCTAATACAAGAGAGAGGTTGTGCCCGAGACATCCTTGTGCCACTCCCCTGTTTCTCCTTCTTATGTTTCCTGGCTTTCCTGAACAACAGCCCACATAAACAGCCCATCCTGCAAAGGGCAGTATTACCGTAGCAATTTCTGGCATGAAGGGAAAGCATCAGAAGTCACAGAACCGCCTCCCTTATGCCCAGCACTTGGCTTGTTTGGATTAAACATATTATCCAACGGAGTGAATGGACACCAGCTCTACCTGTAGGCATCCACACAACACGAGTGATTTCACTTCTTACCAAAACTGCTCAAGGACAGACGATAACGAGATGCCAGGGACATCACTGCGCACGTGACGGACACTCACACACGGGCTTTCTGGCCATGTTCACACGTGTTTTGCCTCGCCTGGAGTGAGAAGCATCGCTCCCTTTGCAAACAGGGAGGAGGAGGAGGGTGATACTGAGTCTCACCAGCCTCAGGAGGACGGAAGGGGCAGAAAGAGAGTCCTGGCCTTCGGGGTGGATCTGCTGTACCCGTCTTCAGTTTTAGGATGTTTTCTTTCCCTGGTGAGGATCTAGATGAGACTGGGACTCAACTCCTCTTTGCTCAAGGATTTACTGGGGAGGACTTTTCCACACCACATTCCTTCCACACAGAAATCCAGCTCCAGAAGAGCATTTTGGGAGAGGACCGCAAACGATGCCTTCAGGGTTGCATTCCTGGGCTGGTGGATGAATCATTTTCCAGTCCCACAAGGGAAAAGCCCATCTCTGATGCGCTGAAGGCCAGGAACTGGTTGAGGGAGGGGATTTGAGCAGGATGGACTGGTTTCCAAGTTTCAGGCGATGGGAATGAAGCTGAGGGAGAGCAGTTAGCACCGAGCAATGTGCCTGTTTGCACATCTCTGCTGGTCGTGGCAGCTGCAAGCTTTGCTTCCTCAGCAGGAGGCTGGGTGCAGCACAGGGATTGCTGCTCCGATAACCCGCCCAGGAAGAAAAGGGCTTGCCATTTTAAAAGGACCACACGTTACACGTAGGAGGTGCATGGTCCAGAGTTGCTTTTTTGCATGAAAGACTGAAAAATTAGGGATTTCTCAGGAACATTTTCCACTTTACCCAGAAAGTGGTGATTATTCAATAAAACCCCACACCCCAGCTCTCAGCCATTTCAGCCAAAATCCAAAACACTTCAAATCTCCAATGACACAGGCTTGAAGCTATTTCCTTACATCCCCTTTTTCATCTTCTAATCCGGCCTTCCCAGCCGGATTACACTTCCCAAAGGCTTCTTTAATGCTGCTTTGCTGGGCGTTTTGCACCTCATGCTCCCTGAAAACAACACAGCAGCAGGTAAGCATCCTGCCCAGCCACTGGGAGCTTTCACAACACTTACTTTTGAAGTGAGTCCAGATGCATTCATGCCAGAAAATCCCAGCTGCAGATACGTGCCTACAGAAATGCAGGGTGCCTTGTGGTCCCAGACACTCCGGGGGGGGTCAAGGGAAAGAAGCATCCCCAGCAGCATGGTGCTGGTGGCAGGGCGCATCCTATGTTTGTCCAGATGAGGGGTGTCCCCACTTACACAAGGGCAATATGAAGTGTGAAGGATGCTGAAGAGGCCACACAGCTTGTGCCCAGCCACGTCTGAAGTCTGCAGGCTCGTGCACTGCCAGAGTGTGGTGGCTGGATTTGCAGGGAGGAGAGGATGAGGAAGAGAAAAGAAGATTAGATTAGATTTCAGTTGGAAGGGATCTACAACAATCATCTAGTCCAACTGCATCATGCTCACGTATAGCTCGGATGTAGCTGTACAGTACTCCTAATACATTGCTGAAATATTTTTTTGTTGAAAATTAAGCCATTTTCTAGATGTGACACAAAACTGACATCCTGCTGAAAACCAGGCATTTATCCTGAGACAACTTTTTCTCTCTTCTAGAAAAACCTCTCTGCGTGCTGTTTTCCTATGGGCCATGCTTTCTGTACGCTCCCTTCTGTGGCTGTGCCAGCCCACTTTATCTATAATTTCTGCCTTAGAGCACACTGGCACTGACCACAGCTCCAATCCAAGTCTCTCTGGCATGCAGTAGAGCAGCAGCAATTATTTCCCAGATTTTACATAACTCTCCTTTTGAATATATTCCTTGAATGAGACTTTTTTTTTTTTTTTGGCAATGGTTTGTTATTTTAAACTTGTGGTTGTTTTTTCTTCCGAAGCACGGTGTAAGAGATCCAGACCTTGTCATCCACCGCATCTCCCTGCTCTCTTTCTGCAGCGCAGCTCCCTACAATGCAGTCTTCTGGTGTCTATTTGATCTGCTTGGATTTATCTTAAAGGAAGAAGTCCCTGCTTACATCCCCAATTTTAATCATCACTGGGAAAGCTCACCTCTACTCCTTACAGTGTTTGAACTGCAGATCGCTCCTCCATGGCTTCAGAGACCCATCACAAACACTGCTTTCCCAGTTTGGCTGGGAGACCATCAGTCACCTGTGACCACAGCCCCACTGACAACGTAATTTTGCATGGAGCTTCCCTAAAATAACAGCGGTGTTTAAAATAGTGCCTCTCTTTTATCTTCCTTTAGCACGACAATTCGATTCAGTCAAGGCAGTAACCAAAACCATGTGGGAAAGGGTTCTCCCTGGGGAAACTGCATTAAGAAATGATCTTTGGAAAGCCCCACGAAGTCCACTGAGCTTAAGTAGATGACTTTGAGACAGGAGGGTTTAGTTCTTTCTATGGAGCTTTGGGCATGACTAAAGCAATTTTTGCTCAAATTTCCTGTAAGCAATGCACTTCAGATCAGGCTGGGGGAGCTGAAGGATGAGCAAAGCTACGTTACATACCCTGGACAGGCAACTGATGGAGACAAACATCACCCGGAGCAGGTAACTGCAGGGAAAACACCGACCTCAAGAGGATACGACTTTTTGATTATTTCCACCCAGTGATTGGGGCTGACCCATGATGAGGGAGCCTTCTCCCATGACCATTTTTCCCAGCAAAAAGCATCTGATGTTATTTTTCCCCGATCTTGCATGTTTTCCAACTCAGACAGCAAGCATTCTGTTGAAGTGCTTTGAAGTTGCTTACGGATCTGAAGGCAGCTCTGGTACCTGACAGCTTGTGCTTCCCATCCTCCCACTTACCTTAGCCTGATAAAATCATTCTCCCTCCCTACCTTTCCACTGTGCATTTTTAAACGAAGCATCAGGATATGCTCTGCACAGACATTTAGGAAAACAGGACTGTGCCTTCACACAATTTCAGGCTTGAATTGGAACCATTTAGAAATCAGCATCTCTCTCCAATTCTTTTCCTTGAATAGTGGTTTAGGCCAGCTGCAACTTCAAATTGAATGTTCAGAGGCCAAACAGAGCTCACCGGTACTGTAGCAGCCTTTGTTTTCCCATATCTGTGTTTCTTTCATTACAGTAGTGCAGCTTATTTATAACAAACCTTAGACCAGCTCTCGAGGCTGTTAGCACATAAAAGTAATTAAGCTATAGTTGCTGTTCATTTAAGGAAAAAATGGGACATAATCACAGAACTGTTTTGAACTTCAAAAATTCTATTAAGAAATACAATATTTTTATATTGCTCCTTAGCTGGCCATAAAACAGGAGAGGTGAGCAGAAGGTTTATAGGAATGGACAAGTTTGTGGTTTGTTTTGGTAAAAGACTAGCATTTAAAAAAGCAACTCAGAGCCCTTTCACCCAGCTCTAATCATCGTCATGATGGAAGAACCAGCTCTCCAGAGCATGGAGTACAGCCGCGGGAGGACCTGGCACAGAAAATCCTGCTCCATGTCACACCTTTCCTGGCAGGGTTTTCTCAGCAGTGCCATGGTGGGCAGGATCTCTTCTCCTACAGTGAAGTCTCTGATGTCCCAGAATGAAGTTAGAAGTCTCTGGGAGCAAATATGCATCCCCCCTCCAACAAAATCACCTGCTAATGCTCACCATGCACTTACTAATCCTCTCCTTTTGCAGGAGAGATGCTTCCCAACAGCAAATTTCACCTTAACTATCATATTGCATCAACACAATTTTGTAAGCTATAGCTGATGCTCAACTGTGACTTGAATTTAGTCCAGACGTTGCTCTGCCGTTCCAGATTGCCAGCTTCTGGTGAAAATAATTCAAGAACAATGCCCTACCAGGAGGCAAGGGATGGGAGGTTTGTAAAGCCTGGTGGACGGGCTACCTTGAGGTGATTTGCTGCGCCTGGAGTTGATACCTGTGGGGAAGCAGAGACAGGAGATGGTTTGTGGTTTTATACCAGGATGCAAAGCATTTATTTTGACCAGTGAACCCAAGTTGTTCTAGCACTTGGGTGTTACATGAGCACAGTCTGGTGACTCAGATCCAAACCAAAGCTGATGCAACAGCAGGATATAGAGACACAAGCAAGATTAGGCTTTTAAGAATGCTCTTCCCTCTTCAGTCCTTCAGCTTTACCAAAGCACAGGCCACTGCATTGGATGCGGTTTCTTGTAGCCAGTCTGGCCCCCCCACCACAGCAAATATCACAGGGGCTGGAGAGATGTGCTGCAGGGCTGAGAGGGTGATGCTCTCCTATGGAGATGGGGAAGGGTTGCCTATGGTTGGAGATGTCCTTCCTCCCCCAGCCAGGGTTAGGTGGATTGGGCTGCAAGCCTGTATGGACTGGTAAATCAAACATGCCTCAGTCCAGTAAAGACAGTATTTCATCACGAACAGCCTGCGAGTACCTGGGTGGTGAGCTTGTGGGGAGGAGACAATGTTGTGAGCCACGGAGTGGCACATAAAGGAGGACCCGGATCCAATGTCCAAGCTCTGCCACAGGTCACCTACATGGTCTGGGATGGCCTCTCCTCTTCCCTCCTACACTTCCGCTTCCCATCTGTAAAATGGGTACGTTGCCCTTCAATGGAGCACTCCCCCTTCTACTACCATGTTTCTTACAAGGCTGCTGAGGAACACGAAATGGTGACTACTTTCTTCTGCTCTGAAGGCAGAGAGACCTATAAACCACTCTGGATTCTTGTCCCACTGTCCATCTTGGCAGCTAACCTGTGTTTCACTTCCCTCTGGGCTAAGTTTCATCAGATCCTGAACCACATTTTTTTTGCTGGAGCACTTCTCTACATTTATCAAACCGCTCATCTCACTGGAGGATGAGCTGCTATTCTCTTTAATTACAGAGGTTCATAATGATCCAATTCCTGCTTTGCTAATATTATGCAATAGTTCTCAGGGTATATCTGCTTTAAAGCTGAAAAAGATACTAGGGAAGGGAACCGACTATTATGACTAAGTAGTTGCTCTGCTTCAATAGTTCTGTCTCCAGGATGGAGCTGACACCCATTTTGGTGGCGAGAGCCCTAAAAATGAGTGAGAACATACAAAACCAGTGCCTGTGCAATCAAGCCTGTCAGAGAGCACATGAAATTCATTATTTCAGAAATGTACCAAGAAAGCATCAGAGCTGACAACCCAGTTATGAAGAAGAAGTTAAAGAACTTGATTTTCTGTAAAGTTAAAATTTAGAAAATCTAAAGCAGCCAGAAAAAATGGTTTCCTTTGCTGCCCGTAGCTGACTCACTGCTGGCAGTTGAAAGGCTTTTCTCCCCCAGCTCCCAAAGCATGGATTTTCAGGAGAGTCAGGGTGATATAGAATCAAATGAAATGAGGCTGCAGTCTTTACAGAAGATATAAGAAAAGCTATTATTTGTAGATTTTTTTTTTACCCCTCAGATGATGGGAACTCAGATAATTTCCTTCTTTCCATGGGTGTGAAGCTCAGAAGTGCCTGTGCCCCAACAGCATCCAAGCAATGGAAATGATTCAAGGAGAAACAGGATCTCAGGGAGATCAGAGCCACTTTTAACATCAAGTCATTAACTGGAGCTGACCTTTTCCCTGGCACAGGGTATATATCACTGTAAAGGTTGGGAGACGCCTCTCAAGAAATTTTTCTCCTTTTAATTTAAATTCTCCATTTTGGCTGGGTTACATTAACCAAGGTGCACCTTTATTTTGCATCTCGTGGGCAATATGTATTCACAGATAATCTGATTTTTGCAGCACAGGGAATGTCTTTGTTTTCCTAACAGAGATGCAGGCGTTCCTTGCAGTAGTGTCCCCTCAGCTGCAGCAGCCCCAGGGCCCCATGCAGCAGGAGGCTGCCCATGATGGACAAAGCTGTCACCTAGAAAAGCCAGGAATTTGGCCCAGGCATGGATCCTGGCACAAAAACGACCTTTTTCACTCTTTGCAAGGGCAGCTTATATTAATAAACACACTGATTCGAGGCTGGAGCTGCATCTTGTCGAAATATTTGGATGGCTGTAAGAGGATGAATGAACTTTCAGGTTAAACACAAGCAATTTACCCCATGGTGCATCGTGTTCCCAGTGAAGCCAGATGGGGTTTGCTTCTCCCATATGTGTCTGGAAACACCCATCACTATCTCTTGGCCCCATGTCGTCTCACTGGTGAATGATCATCTTCCCTTCTAGTAATGCTGTTTCTCTACTCAAATGGCAATAGGTGCAAAATAAAAATGTTCTGACTGAATGAGAAGAGCGTTTTTGCTCCCCAGCATTAACGAGGAGCAGGACTGCTAGGGGTTTAGTGTGACCTCCAATCCAGATGTTTTGCACTTGGAGAAGTAAAACAACAAACGCACAGGGAAAGCAGTTCATTTTGCTAAAAGAAGGGGCAAAAGGGGGGGGGGGGGGCA
>JANZLQ010000078.1:40062188-40117877 GCA_026212715.1 Elanus axillaris
GGGGGGGAACTGAGAAGTGTGTCCAAGAAAAGCTGGAGGGTTCATAGCAGAGCTGGGGGTGATCCCTGTATGGATGAATCCTCATCAGCTGCTGGAATCACCAAGTCCTCCTCCTTCAGCAGGACAGGAGGCCACCCCACTCCGGGGGACAGCCCGTCAGGAGGTGGAAGAAGACACGTGGGAATCGTAGAATCAAAGAACAGCCCAGGTTGGAAGGGATGCCAACAAATCATCTGGTCCACCCTTTCATGGGAAGGGGAGCGTAGATGAGGTTATCTAGCACCCTGTCCAAACTCATCTTGAAAATCTCCAGCGATGGGGACTCCAACACGTCGCTGGGGAGGTTGTTCCAGTGATTGACTGTTCTCACTGAAAAAAATTTCTTTCTTATGTCAAGGTAAAACCTTTCCTGGTGCAGCTTGTACCCATTGTCCCTTGTCTTTTCCATGACTTCTTGTAAAGAGAAAGCCTCCACCCTCTTTGTAGCCACCTTTTAAGTACAAGAATGCTGTGATGAGGTCCCCCCTGAGCCTCCTCTTCTCCAGGGAGGAAAGACCTAAATCCTTCAGTCTTCTCTGAGAGGGCAGGTTCTCCAGGTGGGAAGCAGCACACAAGCGAAAGCACAGTGACAGCAGAAAGCCAGGGAGAAGGGCTGCAAGGGAGGCTTATGGTTTGCAAAACCAACCTTCTTGTGGCAAAGAAGAGCATGTGTTGGGCACATGAATCCAGACAATGTGCTAACTGCCAGCAGAAAAAGACCTGGGACTGCTGGTTCACAGTCGGCTGAACATGACCAGCAGTGTGCCCGGGTGGCCAAGGCAGCCAACAGCATCCTGGACCATATCAGAAATTCCGTGGCCAGCAGGAGCAGGGAGGGGATTGTTCCCCTGTGCTCGGCACTGGTGAGGCCGCACCTCGAGTGCTGGGTTCAGTTTTGGGTCCCCCACTACAGGAAAGACATTGAGGTGCTGGACCGTGTCCAGAGACGGGCAACGGAGCTGGCGAGGGGCCTGGAGCACAAGTCCTGTGAGGAGCGGCTGAGGGACCTGGGGCTGTTCAGCCTGGAGAAAAGGAGGCTGAGGGGAGACCTGATCGCTCTCTACAACTACCTGAAAGGAGGTTGTGGTGAGGTGGGGGTCGGTCTCTTCTCCCAAGTAACAAGTGACAGGGCAAGAGGAAATGGCCTCAAGTTGCACCAGGGGATGTTTACATTGGGTATTAGGAAAATTTTTTCACGGAAAGGGTTGCCAAGTACTGGAACAGGCTGCCCAGGGAAGCGGTGGAGTCATCATCCCTGGAGGCATTCAAAAAGTGCATAGATACGGCACTTCAGGACATGGTTTACTGGGCGGTGTTGGGTTGACGGTTGGACTTGATGATCTTAGAGGTCTTTTCCAAACAAAATGATTTGATTTAATGGGGAGACACAGCCCTGCAAGCGTGTTCCATGCCCCGGCAGATACTGCCTTCCTCACCCCCGTGCGCTGGCTCCGGCCTTGGCCGCACCGTGGGCATCGCGCACGGCTCAGCGCGCTCGCAGGGAAGCGGAGGTGGCACAGGAGCGATGCCTTGTTACACACCTGCCAGCTTGGCACCAGGCTTATTTCTTCTTTTTTCCCTCCCCCCGCCTCCTGGAGACTTAACATTTGTCCACGGTTCTCGTGATGTACGTCAGCCAAATCCCAAACAATTTAAAATGTTGTGGCTTAAAAAAAAAGGAAAAAAAAAACCCGGTTAGCAGCAAAGCTTTTGGAAGAAGCAAGGTTTACCACACTAGGACAAGGTGTAACAACTCAACTACTTGAGAAATACCGATTTCTCTATCTTTCATGTGCTGATCATATGATTTTGCATTTTCATGGAAGAAAAAAATAATAAATAAAATTATCGTAAGTACTTACCTGCCCTGCATTCAGTTGTGAAGACACCTGTTCCTTTTGCAAACGAAACTCAGCATTCATTGGGCAAATGAAGAAATTGCTTCTGAAATACTAAGAGATATTTTTAACTAGAAGAACAACTTATCCATGGACCTGTGGATTTCAACTCTGGCAGGAGATTCAGATACCAAAGTTCTGCTGACGCTTTTACTTGAGATAACGTCTTTTAAATTTCCTTTACGGTGCCTTTAAAAGCCAACGCTGCACAGCTGCACCATCTCGTGGTGTGACCAAGCCCTGCATGGCCCAAGCCTTTAAAACCCTCTCCATTTTCATGAAACTTTGATCATGGATATATAAAAGACAAGCGCACCCACTGGCAGACCATGCCACAGCTTGGCCCACCACAGTTCAGTGCCACAAAGTCAACCCAGATCTCCCCCAGCTCCAATCCATTCTGCCAACTCATCCTCTTCTCCAGGATGCAGTAGTCCAACCATTTTCCAGCTGCACCCATCATCATCCCAAATACTTGCCTGTATCCCTCCAGTTATTATTTCAAGATCTATTCAGCAGATTAGAGATCAGGCCAGTGAACTACTATTTATCTGAACCTGCCTTAACTGAATTACTAAGGTGTGTTACAGAGGGTTCAGATGACATCAAGGCTCCACACACTATTTAGAGAAAACATTGAAAGGAAAACTAAGGGTTGCAGAGCTACCTGGCCCCGCAGTGCGGAGCCAAAGGCAGGAACCTGTACACGCTCAGTCTTACCCCAACTCTTACACAGCACGTGGCCCCACTGAGCTAGAAATGGGCTCAGGTCTCCACAAAAATCTTCCTCTCTTCTTCTCGCAAATGCATTTGCTCATGAAGGAACAAAGTGGCACAAGACACCAGATATTATGCCCCCAAACTTCAGGTGCCTAACGCACATGAATTTTACATGTATCTACGGTTGTCAACCTCTCGTTGTACGGCACATGGTAACCAGGTGATTAAGTAGAGATTAGAAAAAAATCTGAAAAACCTTTATAAAATGATTTTCCTATTAAAAACATAAATGAAAATATGTCAGGCTTTCATATTTATGTGGGCTAATCTGCTAGCGCATGCTTAACTTACACCAAACCTCTTCAGCATGATACTTAGATGCTGCTGCCTGAAGACCCAATTCTGAGACGTGTGCCAGTTGAAAGGCAGCTTCGCTTGGTCACCTTGAACCAATTCAACTCAAGTGAAAGGCAGCTCCCCCAGTTCCCTCCAGTTTGCTTAGGGTATAAATGTTGTTTGAGCATAGACTGGTCATCACTGGTTAACCCAAGACCAGTGTCAGGTCACCTGCTCAAAATCACCGCTGATGGATGCACTCGCAACAGGCACTGCCAAGCGCTACAGAGCCAGACACCGCTGCAATCTGGAAGAAAATGCAGGGATGTGCCTCCTGTTCTCTCTCAGGCCCCCGTTTATCCGTGCAAACCAAGGGCAGCCAGGTGGGGAATCAACCGTCTGCTTCAGGGGGTGTCCTGAACGCAACATAAGGGATGTTGCACGCAGGAACTAAACAAGGGTCATATAGGAAACCCCACCAGTCTGCACCATCTGTTTTCTCCCACCACCTTCTCCCCTTCCAGAATTCAGAATCTTGCTCCTTTCTCATCTCCAGCTTATGCACAGGCTTCAGTGGCTTTGGAAGCAGCAAGTTTGTTTCATTCAAATCTCAGCAGGTTAACAAAAAAAGAGCGGGAACTGAACCTACCTGCCAAATATGCTGCTCGAGGAAGAAGCCCTTGATGCTTAGCAGTCATGGCTTTAATCTTTATTAAAGCCCAGCAAGTCCAAAGAGTCGGGACAGGAATGGAATGAAGAGAACCTTCTGGCCTGATGCTATAAAGTCTTTGCTTTTCCGCCCAGTATTTCCCCCAAGGAGAACAGCATGTGGAGGGACAGGGGGATTTCTGGGGGCAGACCTCAACTATATGCATTATCAGACATGAAGAGGATGAAAAAAATAACACAGATAGTTTATTGTCAAACTGAATCAAAACATGAAAAAAAATCACAAAGTTACACTGTAAAGAAATTTGGTTTTCATCACAAAAGCTCATTAAAATCCAACAAAGAAAACAAACCATTGTCAAACCAGTAACTCCTCCAACAACCCTCAGACTCTTCCGAGTGCAACACTTACTGAAATGCTGGGAATTCGTAGGTGGTGTACACTGCATTTATATGAACAAAACGATCATCTCTCGTTATCTAGAAGAACGGTGGTTCTCAGAGGGGGTGACATGTTTCTGACTTAACGGTGACTCCTCTGTTCGCCTTCGAGTATCAAGAGCCTTGTCCTAGCTGGAGTCCAGCCCGAGACGATGGCTAAGGCTGACGGGGGGCCAGCTGCATTTCATTTCTTTGTCCAGCATTTTCCTGCAATTTACATCCCAATCAAATCTGTCTACATCACTAAATTAAAAGGCGGTTGCAAAATTAAACGATGCCAGTTGCACAAAGAGCGATGGGATGTACGACTGCAGCACAGGGTCCAGCAAGGTCCAGGGGATACAGCTAAGCTGACACAGCCATCACCTCAAAAACTGTTTGCTGCTGATTTAAGCAATGACCAAATCTAATCTTTTTAAATTGCTGTTTGGGAAGGTGTCTAGTTGCAGATGCAGACTTACTTTACTGAATCAAATCGATCTCTGTTAAGTCCAAGATGTTAGTGTATGTCCTGTGCTTCAGAAAAGCTGATTAACGAGGCATTAGGCAATTACAGGACAACCTGCTCCTCAGCGCAGCTCCCTTTGAAACAGCACTCAAGAAGGCTTTGAACAAAACATGCCTGGAAGCTTTTCAAGTCCGAGTTTGCCAACCTGTCCAAACCAATATATTACCCAAAAATCATTTATTTTCCAGTATCTCCAGCAGAACCAACAGAGGAGTCCAGGAGAACTTTGTGTGGTCTCCTGCCAGCATAGCTGGGTTGGTAGGAATTCTGGATGGCGAAGGTCGCCTGCCAAGAAAACTGCTGGAGTCTGCAGGATCCCCTGGAGCTGCAGCCCACCTGGAAGAGCCCTATCCCATCCTGCAGGGAATTCCAGAGCAGCTGGCTTTCCTTCGGAGTCAGAAAACAATAAAAAGGGGAAAAAAATATTGGAAGGCATATATGTATATAGACTATCGTGTATTCAGTTTTGCAGACGCTCAGTTTCCATCAGTCAGGATAGAACAGTATCCTTCTCAACACTGTAAATGAGCTGTTTTATGAATTTCGACATACTTGTTTTACTGAGTGAAAGAAAGGCATCTTTATCCTAAGTAGCAGCTAAGGAGATTGGTAAAACTAAAAAACAAAACAACCTCCCCTCCCCAACAACCATCAAAAACAACCTTACAAAAAAGATAATCAAAAAACCCAACCCACCAGTACAAATTAAAAGCAGTCTAGGTCATTCCAACTGATCACAGGAATAACTAAGAAATATTTTTAATTGCAATTAATGTGCTATCTTGAGCCAGCTGCTTATTCCAACAGGCCTGAGGTTTTCTGCTCATAAAGCACTAGTAATATGTGCCTTTTCCTAGAAAGGAAGGCTCTGCCTAAGTCTTACTGTGTCAGATAAAAAGTCCCAAAATAGACTTTCCAACCAAATAAGTGTTTTATTCAGATATTCATTTGGATATGGCAGTGATGTTAAGAACAGCTATTCAACTAGCTGAAGTAAGCCCTTCAAAAGAAGTCACACAGCTTTGAGACTTGAACAAATTATTGTATGATCTCATCCAAGAGATCTAAATAGCTGGAACATCTGCCAGAGTCACCACCAATTTACTTAGCAGAGTTCATCAGTAGTTCATCAGCTCTGTTTGTACAAGCAGGTGCCAGGGCAGTCAATAAGGAGTCCTATACATGACTTAAAAAAGAGGAGATGGGGAGGAGGGTGGAACAGAGATGGGTGATTTTACTATTTAACATGGAAGTGCATTAGCAGGAATAAAGTCCCTGTCAAGTTAGGGCAGTGACTATTACTGAAGGAGAAGTGCAGAAATTCTTTTTCCCAGAGAAGTATTACATGCACAAGTAACTATATTGTTAAAATTTTTTATTTGTGACAGTAAAGAAACCATTCAATACCTGATTGACAACACTTCTCTCTCCTGAAAACACTCAAATGGTATCTGTAGTGTTTCTCAAGTATCGCTGGATTGTTCATTGCATTAAAGTGTAAACAGCTCCATTATTAGAAAAAAAAAGAAAAAAGAAAGAAACATTGCCATTGCTTACTCCTCTGTTACGAAGTTCCCAATAGGTCTTTAACAAGAAAGTCAGCTGGATTTTTACAATATAATGTGAAACAGAAAACTGACAGCTGTTTTTGCATAGTTAGCCCAGAGATTTTCAAGCAATTGCCCCACACAAGTCTCACCTGCCCTGCTTGCCCCACAAAGGCATAAAACATCACAGCACCTTGGAAATCAGAGGCACAAACTTGTTTTTGTTTTACAAATAGGGCTGTGCGGTACTGTGTTTTATTAGTTTAAAAAGAATCTGTAAAACATAGGATTATGTGTTTGTAAATTATATAGCTACAGATTTTTTTACACTGAAATTTCAAAAGCTGCAACATCAGTACACACCAGTGTCATTTAGATACTTTATTGTCCCCAACCAGTCTAATCAAAATCATGCTGTGATAAAGTGATCACATACACTGATAACCAAATCTCTTCAGGTGTTGAGTTTCTTCCATGTATAACTTTGCTGTTTAAAAAAAGATTAAAGGGCAAAACAAATAGACAAATTATTCTTCCAAAGCTACCTAAATGAACACAGCAATATTGTACATTTGCTACGATCTTCCATTCAAAACCTGCCACGCTTCCTGGTGGTTAACAAGTATTCTGCGCACAGCCCTAGTTTACAAATGGCAATTTAATCGTAACACTTCAGTTGAATTTCAAGAATCTAAGGCATTCTGCCTTACAGCTTAATTTAAAAATACCTATACAGGCAAAAAACCTTTTTTAACCCGACATAAAAAGGACAACAGAACTTCAGGCCAGGCAGCATTTCTTTAGCTGAACAGAATGACCAACGGGAGAAGACTTCTTAATTCTTCTATAATACCCAGAAATAAAATTGAAAACCAGGGTTTGTAACAGCCCTGGTGACCTGCATGCGTTAACTGCACTTCAAAATATGCAAGAGATTTAGAAAACAAGTATTTTTTCCTATTTTAACTTCTAAAATCTTGTATTTAAAATACA
Organism: Elanus axillaris; assembly: GCA_026212715.1. NCBI lineage: Eukaryota > Metazoa > Chordata > Aves > Accipitriformes > Accipitridae > Elanus > Elanus axillaris. The sequence goes on from JANZLQ010000078.1 coordinate 40,069,340, forward strand.
ATCAAATACCCGTATTGCAAATTGTACAAACATTCCATTCATTATCTGACTTTATGGACAGAACTATATTGCTTTGTTAAAATCTAGAAACTCTAAATATATAGCGTATGTATATTCACGCAAACTTAACACTTGAAATTTCAAGTACAATGATAGTGTCAAAATAAACAACTATGATAGTTTGATACCTTTGGCCAAATCTGAATACCCAGGGAAGTCCAAACCTGACTGCAGAGCACTCCAAGTTCTATTTCAATTGGAATGAGTTAAATAAAATTTTTTTTCATCAGAAGTTATAGAAAATACTTAAGATACCAACAAATATAAAAAATGTTGCTAAGTTTTTCACCTTTGTATGATCACCGTCACTTTAATGCTGAACCAAGTGAAAATAAGTGGTTTTTTTTTGAAATTTGTGGATTTCAGGAGCCAAAATAAACAATACAGAACAAGTATGGTTTTACAGAACATCATCAGAACCGTTCTTCCAGAAGCTGGTGCAGAAGTTCAGTTGTCCATTATATGTGGATTTTAAAACAATACAAGACACTTTAATAATCAACATTCATTCACAGACTTAAGGCAACTGGTTCATGAAATCGCTGCTTTCATAAATGCAAACTAATGACATGGTTCATCTCACATACAACAGGTCAAAACCGTTAAATGGCAATGTCTCGGTGGGGTTATTTATTGTCTAATTGGAAGATTGTTTGGTCTAATGCTAGTGAGAAAGTCTTTGAATTTTTTCAGCCATTCCTATCATACCTGCACAACTAACTACAACCTGAATACTTCCCTGCAAACTGTATCTGAAGCCTCGAAGCTACAAACACAGTTGAAAATACTGCTCAGAGAACAACTTTTTGGCAGCTTACAGTTTCATTACTCTGAAGTCAAATACAAAATTAAACAATCTTAAACTGAAAGTAAACGTTAATGGACTAACCAGAATCCATACGTCCTTTTTTTTCATTTTTTAAACAACGTAGGTTGTTTTTTTGCTTGTTTGGGTTTTTTTATGGTTTTTTTTTTGTTGTTGTTTTTTGTTTTTTTTACTTTGACAGTTTTGTCTTTCGTTGTGGCACAGAATTATACAGTACTAAGGTAATGCCAACTGGTAAGAAAACAAAACGGTGATGCCGTACAGACTTATGAGTGTCATGGGACTGCCTCTAACATCCCTCGTCATGAGACAGAGCAAGCAGCTGGAGCACAGCTGCACTGCAAGGGGGCAAGTCATCTTTCAGTTTTATACTGCACCTACGACAATCTACTTACTGCCTGTGTAGGCTGGCCTGCCCTTCTACGAATGGATTTGTTAAGCTGCTTCACCAATGCATTAGACAAGGATGACAATCCAAGTCGATTGCAAAAATTTTGTTGAAGTCGTCAAGACTTTTCAAGAAAAATAGAAAAGGCAAAAGGGATCTACTATTCAGAATTTAGCACTAGGCTAATTAGAAGCACCAACAACTCCATTTAGTTGTCTCTGATGACAGCCAAACATAGCTGTGATTTTTAGGTTTGTAGACTTACGGTGCGGATAATAATGAAAAGGTGACACTGGAAAGGGGCAGAAAAAAAAAAAGCTGTGCCTTGTTCTTCAAAGGCTTAAAATATTGATAAGTTATTTGTTTGAAAGGGTACCGGTGACACTACAGAAGATGTTAAGCAGGTTCTCAAGATTCAGAGATGAGACTTACTCAACTCCAAAGCCAGAGGACCAATTTTAGTCTAGCCTAGTAACTTCTGCCCTTCCAGCAAGACTCGATAAAGGTCCCAATCTGTACATTACACCTTGGGGAAGAAGAAATACAAATCAGAGATGTGGGAAAAATACTTTTTTTTTCATTTTGATACACCAAAGAAAGGAGAGGGCTTCATCCCAATTGAAAAATATAATTAAGAAAAAATGAAGTCCTTTACAGGTCACCTTTAACTGACTTCTCTGGTATATCAGATACCATAAGATTAATACCTAGGGGTGGGTTATGAAGCCTGCATTTTATTTATTGCCCAAGTTTGCAGCTTACAGAACATGTTTCATAGCACAGGCACAGTGGCAAAAACAGTATAACAGCCGATGGTCAACTCCATTTGGTGAGTATACAGTAGCAGCAATGAAAAGAAAAAAGTACTCCAAACAGCTCAATACAGATCCAGCTTACCCAGATGGGTTTTTTAAGAAAAGAATCTTAAACTAATAAATAGGTCTCCTCCCCATTCTCCCAAGATAATGGTTTTCAAAAAAAACAAGAGGCATGGCAGTTGTGCGTAAGCAGAGACAATAGAACTTCATCTGTCTAGAATAAAAGGTGCTTTAGATCTATTAGCCACCTTACTTTCTCAATTCCATCATTCCCTAATACTCAAACAACTGCAGATATGTTCAAAACTGTGCCCAAAATCGTATCAGTGAAACAACCATGTAATTAACCCAAATCACCCCTCCCACAAACGCTTAAACCTTCTGAGCATGACAAAATGTAATACAACTTAATGTCATTGTGGAGACAGGAACCCAGCATCTTTGTTTCAACTTTTTCCTTTGTTATATATTACAGTGCTCTATAAAATTTTTCCTTTTTCCTTTTAAAGCATTTAGACAATACAAGACTAAAAGATGTCTGGAAATACGTCTTATACAAAAATGAATTTTTATCTTAAAATAACATTCAAAAAGGCACTTCATTCTGTAAGAAAAAATTCAGAGTCAGGTCAACTGCTCTAAGCAGGGGGGTAAAATTGTCTGCATAGTGGGAGGGGAAGAAAGGGAGAGAAATTCAACTGCTGAAATACAAGCTTCTTTTTTGGCATGTTTTAAGAAAAGCTGATCCAGTAAAAGATGTCCATTTATGAAATTCATTAAAAGAGTCCCATTTAAAATAGCTTCTTTTTTTTTTTTTTTCCTTTTAAAAAAGTAGTCTGAACACATGACCTTAGGAGTCAGGCTTCTGAAGGCTTAATAGCATCACTCATGATTGTCCTTCGTGTCCAATGTAACAGGAAGATCAAGAGTAGCACTTCTGACAGGGGTGACCTCCCCAAAGTTTACATTTGAAAGAGCTGAAAAAGATGGAGACAGCCTCTACCAACTGCAATCTAGTAGCAGAAGTCAGTCAAAGTTAAGGGCTACCTGTTGCAGAGTTTATGAAGCATACTGTAAACTTCTTCCTCTTTGCTTAGTCCTTCAAAGAAAGGAATAAGATCTAGCAGCTCTGTGTCTGTCATGTCATCAAACCAGGACTGCACAGGCACCTGAAACAAAGCAACCAACAAATACTAAGACGACTTCATGATGTGAAGAACATGTGAGTTTTGCTTATGTAAATGTCATGTAATACTCACTGCCATCACAGTAAGGCAAATTGCTAGTCGTTAGCATTCAAGCAGAGTAGCACGTTCAAGTCCACGTTTTTTACTATGCAACATCAATCCCAAATCCAACTATAAAACATCTGACATGCAGCTGACCTTCTCCTACATGTCCACGTAACCTACATGACCCAACACTGGGCAGCTCAATTTGCTCTGCCTCCTCAATATTCAGAATAGAGTGGGAGGAACATACAGGTTATGAAGATGCACTGACACTTTATTTATGGGCAAGTCTTTTTTTCCCCTCTAAGTATTATCAGTGTGAGTCACTAAACATAGGCATGCAGCAACAACCCTTTCTGGCATGAGGTTGCAGAGCAAATATTTAAACAGGGAGTACAGAACAGTTCTCGGATTAAAATATAAGACCTTGAGAGCAGGTTCAGAAAATAGTGCATATAACAACATAATAACACTTCTTAAATATGTGGGCTGGGTTTAGGGAAGGAGTTTTGTGTATCTTCACTATCGAAGTATACTGAGGTCTTTTAAAGACTATCTTGGATCTTGTTACAAGCTCTGGTTTCTGCAGAGACTCGAATATCAGCTAGCTAGCAGCACTTTCCTATACATGATTAAACCACTCTGACAAGGCCCTTAATTTCATCTCCCAAATTTCTACAGCTCATTATTTTCTTGGCACTGAATTCCGAGATACCAAATGATGATCTGGATCAGGTTTTTAATTTCAACCATGAACATAAATTAGAGCTAGAGCTCCTTGTTATTATAAATAGCAACTTTAAACCATGCGTGGCACCAACCAGAAAAATGTTTTCACCCAATCAGAGCATCACAGCATTGAGATGTGAATTTAAAAGCTGAATGCTGCAAGATAAATAGCTCATGCAAAAAACCCCCACCTAAACATGCTATTCTGGAGAGGCAGGACCATGCAAAACAGCATCCCTAATAAAAATTTCCTATGTTAATTTTAACAGTTCACAAAAAAGGCAGCCTAAAAACATTAAATAAAACATTGCACAGCCTGATTGTTTAAAAGCCAGTAGATCTAAGGGGAGTTCCAGCTTGCTATCCTGGCAGCTTCAAAACGGATGTGAGCACCTGTACTGATTGCAGCAATGGATGGAGCAATTCCATCATAGCTACTGGAGCCAATACGAAACACACAGTGAAAATGTGCATTGCTCCTAATTATTCTCCCTTGAAGTACCGTTGCCTGGCTTTTATCCTTATTCCTAAAACCTGGTGAACTTGTTGACTCACATTTCTAATTGTGAAGCGAGTTATCACAAAATACTTAAAAGGAGAAGCATAACAACACAATAGGATCTTGATTTTTTTCCTCCCCTTAGCCATGAATACAGAACTCAGATAGTAACCAGTAAAGCATTAATTATCTTGTCCAATAAAATATTTTCATTCACACAATGAAAAAAGATGGAGTACCATATACAGTTCAAGTAAACCACCCTTTCTGTAATCACCACTCCAAAGAACAGAAACTATGCTGGAGGGCAGCTTCGCTTTTTAGAGCTAGGTTAGTTACGCAGGTTCTACACCACTTGGTTATTTCTCAAAACTGATGGACTTCATGCCAAAAGCTGAAACTGAAAGCAGATGAACAGTCATGACTATGACACGTTGTTGAGATCAGTTTCCCCTAGTCCTTCACCATTTGGCAGTAAATACCTGAACCTACCTGCAGTCTAAGAAAACACAGAAACTAATGGTAGTTAGTGTTCTGAAAGGCTATTTTCTGAATCAGAACGTCTGGGCAAGGACCAGAAATTACACTTGAGTACTTTGAATACTGAGAATACTTACTGCATTTTCAGGATGGAAGATGTAAGATGCAGGAGAATTATCTACTATAATAACTTTACTCAGCTCACGTCCCAGTCGACTCAGATCCTTCACGTAATTTCCTCGGTGGAAAACACAGGATTCTCTAAAGAGCCTTGCCCTGAACACACCCCAGCGATCCAGTAAGTCGGCTACTGGGTCTGCGTACTTAAAAATACAAGTCAGAAACATGAAGTTAGCAATGTGCAGATAAGGCTACTTCACAGAACTATACAAAGAAGGGACCCAAAATAATTTCAGATAAAATGCCCTTTCTTCATTTTCTTCCCTGCTCCTTGTTAGTTAACTTGGGTGTCTGAAAACTTGAAGTAATTAATAGATAACACAAAAGTAGGATGGTTATCTTTCTATGGAAGGCTAACTTGCACTCTAATGTTTCCTGTGATTTACCGATTACATTTTATCCTTAGGGCCAACTTACAGTTACCCTAGGAGTCACCTAGAAGTTGACGGATCCAGGGATCTCAACTAACATTACCATAAAACCAGCCACTGCTAACAGAAAATCTATACAAAGCCATTTCCGCAGCTGATTCATTTCCGTGTGCCTCTGAAGATAAACTGCAATAAACGCATCTGAGCTTGATGTAGCTTTTTCAAATGATGCCCTTGGAGTGACTGGGTCAGTAAGAATCTTAAGATTGCTAAACTGCATAATGAGGCCATAAAAGATCAGACAAAGATGTTATTAGCAAAAATACACATGTACAATACTGGGAAATTCTCATTTTATATATAAGATACTTTAAGTGAGGCACAGCTTAGAATCCAACAATTGATATAAACTGTCGAAGGTAAAATATCCAAATAAACTAGAATATGAAATAACCACGTACTTGAAAATGGTAGTCATAACTTATTTTTGCAGGATAGGAGTAACCATTTTCCTACATTTTAAACTGAGAAACAAAATTGATGTTGAAATCAATCATCCTTTGACTACGAAAACTGCTAGACATCTAACTGCAGTATGAAATTCTTCCGTTACTTAGGATTTTCACAATGTGACTGAACAGAACACGGTGAACAGAGCACAGGGAAGAATCCTCTGATAAGAGGGCACTAGTTCAGATCAAACAGGGTCCCCTTCCACCGTCTCTACACTAGGTTGGAATAAAAGCTAACTTTGCTAGAGTATTATTTAGAAATAATCAGTGTAATTTTACAAACAAGACACCACAAATACAATACACTGAAAGAAGTGAAGAATTTAAGATGTCTACTACTGTAATGTCTACCACAAAACTACCTACGAGGTACTACTGCTACTGGAGACCAGAGGGCACAAAATATTCCTGTTGATGTTTCAAGCTTTACAAAATATCTAATTTTCTAACTCCAGATTGCAACTGCACCTTGACAGAACAAAAACAAGTTCCCAATTTTCAGATGCAGTAAATTTCTGAATTGCTGGCTGATCATGTTGATAGCTTTAAATACAGTGTATTTTATTTCATGCCCAGCTTTAATATACTGCTTTACTTGCACGCTATTTGTTCTAATTTCTCACTATAACCATGGTAACTTGTAAGCCTTTCATATTGGCATTATGAGCAATGCATGGAGGCTACATTATGAGACAAGCCCATATGTGATGGTGTTACCATGGAAACACTTACCCACACACTAGCAGACAAAGTACACACTGTCAGACAAAGAAGCAGAAAAGAAGGGGAAAAATTAAGATAGTACCAACTGTGGAAATAATTATCCATAGAAAACCCAACCAAAAGTCCACTGACCAGCACCATAAGGGCTAATGAGATGAAGAGAGGAACAAACCTTGGCTAGACTGGCTGTGAAGAGTACACATTCAAAAAGCTCTCCCATCCTCTGAAGAAACTCATCCACATGTGGTCGTTTCAATACATAAACCTGGAATGATAATGACTATTTAGGTGAAATGGTTTTTAAGGTAACAGGGAAGGGAAAAAAACCACCCACAACACTCCTGTAATCCTAACGCTTGAAGAAATAAAAGTTAACATGGAAACAGTTCAAACGAAATACTGAGGAAAAAAAAAAAAGTATGCAAGATAAAAGTAGACATCCAATAATGAGAAATTTGAATGCACGGGCTGCCAAGACCCATGCTGATTATACAATTGCAAATCCTGTGCATCATCTGGAGAGATGCTTCTTGAAAAAATCTCATTAAAGGCAAAGAGAGACAGTAGGGCTTCTCAAGAAGTGAGGATTCAGATCTCTTGACCGAAATTATTTTGGTGCTGGTGTCTTCAGTCCTGAAGAGCTTCACAGAAGGAATAAATCTGATGAAGCCTCTAAGATGACAGGAATTGCACAATAGGGAACTGTTTTCTTCCTGTGGCTAATTCTTTCAATTTTTAAATTCCAGGCGCTAAGTACCATAACTTACTACAGATAGTTATCAGTCATCTGGATCTGCAGACAGCTTTCACCAAAAATCTTCAGAGCACCATGCAGAATGTCTAGCAAATGCTGCTTTCAGAATCTGGTGGCAAAGTCTACAGCATCTTCTACTGTGACCTTGTGTAAAGATGGCAAATACTCAGGATCTCTCTCCTCTTGAGCAGCTTGGTTTCAGCAATGCCATACTGCCTTCTTGCACTGACAACCATACAGGCAAGCTTGGCTGCCTACTGTCAACAACCCAATTAATAGATATTAGAGCCTCCTTGCCTCTTTTTCCAGAGCAAGGAAGATGATTTGCATTCACAGAAAATACCAAGATAAGATAACTGCTGCTCAGAAAGCTTACAAGTAGTTCATAATATACTGTGAAGCTGAAGAGGGGAGTCTGCTTGAAAAATATTTTTCTATCTTGTTTGCACTTAGATTAAAAGTTTGAGAGAAAACACTGGCAGCATTTTATCTTCTTCATTTGGCAAATAATCCTTAATTCTGATAAAATTCAAGTGGAACAGTCTGGCATATAACTGAATTCAGGAAGAATTGGAAGACTCATGCAATTTCAGGAATTTCTTTGATATACAGAACCAGATTAATTGTATGTATTTTTCTAGATTCATATTAGTATGAAGAGGTAAAAAACATAAGGCACCCATAGAAAAAGCCTGAAGGAGAAAAATATGGAAATGGCAGCTTGAACTGAAGTGTAACAATTAAAGCCTTTAGCAAAAGAAGAAAAAAAGTTGCGTAACAGGGACTTGAAATGGAAAACCTCAATCTGAAAGCAAAGTTTTATTAAAAACATGTATGATGGAGCTGTACCTTAATGACCAAAGCAGAAATGTTAATTACTTTTCCACTTCAGCTCATAGCATGAATACATGATCTGCTTTAAATTATTTCTATGAAGTTCAACTAAGCTATTTCTGGTCCCTCAAATTCAAGCAATACATTCAAACTTTGGTACAAATTACAATTTTACCCAGATTTATTTTTTATTTTTTTTTAAACCACAGCAGCACTTAACCAATGAATTAAATAAATGTGACATTTTATGAATTAAGGACAGTTCACCGATGTACTTCAACACCACTCTCTTTCCACATAACTACAGCAAAGTTTCTGTATTTCACTAGGCATAAACCAAATAATTTCCTCTCCTACAAAAATGCAGTTAGTTTTTCACCTAAATCTTACTACACAAAGTTGTTCTGTAGTATCTCCTTTCCAAATTGTATCTTCAAATTTTTAAAGACACAGGTCAAAAGACAGCTGCAGTCCCTCTGCATCTGGGTATGCAGAAAGAAACCATCCAACTTGCCAGTTATAAGAGGAAAGACAGCAGGATGCAAGTCATTCCTTAACTCTACAGTTCCTAAGAAGTTTTTAATTCTTTAGCCTTAAATTACACTCCTACATTTATTTTTGAGGGCACAAAAGGGACACTCCAAAGACTTAAATTCATTCTTGGATAATCAGTGATGGAATGTAATATTAGTTTCCTTTTTAAAACCTAGTATTTTCAGCCACAGCAAAAGAAGTCTCTTCGCTCTCAATCCCTATCTATGTCTGTGTCGGTCAAGTATTTCCACTTGGAATGTAATTACAAACTCCAAGCCAAAGATATGAACTTTGCTGCTTGCAACGTAACCCACCTCCTCCATAAAGAGAGCCTACAGTAAATCAGCCCAGTAGCTACAGACTGAGAGCTCCTTAACCACAGGCTCGTGGACAGGAGTGGGCTTACAAAAGCGAGTATTTGCAATATGCACTCTTTTGGCAATTCGTAGGTCTCCTAATACTGCAACTAGTCAGTATTAGCTGTAAGTACACAGCATTTTAAGTTGCATTGTCTCCCTTCTGCAGTTTAGATCTCCTGATCCACCACAGAGCGCCCTCAGCCTCCTCTACTTGAGTGGCTCTTGCCGTTTTGCCTTAAATCTTACCTACAGGGCTCTGGCAAACAGATTTGCTTATCACATTAAATGCCTTATTATTAATAAATGTGATCTCTTAGGATGAGGTCTCACCATATTTTTCCTTTAATTCTCCCCCTCTCTAAAAAGCCCCAACTCCCTTCAATCGTTTTTGTGGTTGTTCTTTTTTTTGTGTATTTTTTTAACACTTTTTTTTTTTCCCTCAGAACAATGTATTTTAATACACTGGATAGTTATTCTCCTTGAAGTTTTTTTTGAAAAGTCCTACTTAGATCCTGGAAGCAACTGTAAGCACACTGGTATCCTGGGCTACAAAATCTCTTTGGTTTACTTCACATAAAAAGCTTTCTTCAGCTGACAGTGCAGCTCTTTTCTCCTCTTCCTCCTCATTTGGAATTTTTTCCCCTTTACTTTGTTAGCGGCTGGACTTGAATCTCAATGCTGCATAGTTATTTGTGGCTTGGCTTTTTACTCCGTTGCCTGATGTCTTCAGTTTAAGTCTCTAGACTAACTGGCTCCTGGCATTTTTCTGAGATTTATATACAGTCTTCAGGGTATTAGAAAAAAACCCAAGCCCTCCGTTTTTTCTTTATCGTATGCTCGCTGATTTCTTACTTATCACAGTAAGATTTTAGAGGAATAGTCTTTTTTTAAAAAAATGAACCCTACTCTTAAAACGTTACAGCACATATCAGGCACTAGACATGTTTTCACAGGATTCTGTACTTAGTGCTGCTAATGGCAGAACCCAAGTAATTATCTTTAATTGTTTTCAAGCATTTGGTATTTCCACACACATTTTCTATACCTCAAAGCAGTCTTAACCTAAAAAGACTCAGTATTTGTAAACCAAAAGAGAAACCCAGCTCAATTTTAATCAATTAAATAGGACACAAAGAATTGCCTTTCAAAATCAGCTTTACAGTAACGAAATCTTCAAGGAATGACAAATAAATCTGCCCATGACAACTCGAGCTCCTGTAATCTCCTGTTTTGTGGGCTGGGTGCATCTTCTTAACAGTGAGCAGAAAGTAACACGTGTCCTCGAGCCTCCGTCTTTCTGGTTCACACAGTTGTGGTTGCCTCCCAGTGCAAGTAACCAAGAATAGGCCAGTTAGAATGAATACAGCCTATCCTGGATTACTTGAACCAGGCCACAGCCTTCTGTAAGAAAATCAATTAATTTCATCCTTTATAGCAAGGAATTTCATTATTCAAACAGTGTTTCCCCCTACCAATAACAATAATTTTGTACACTGCATTCAAAGTATATATGAAAAACATTTCTTTTTAGCTTTCAACAACTAAAAAGAAACAATTGTTAATTGGATCAAAAAAACCCCACAAAACAAAACACTTAAAATCCCCTGGTTTTACTCACTTAAGAAGCAAATTACATTCAAGAATGAAATTCCAAGTAACACCAAATCAAACTTCCTGGCAGCCCTCTTTACTCTTTGACACTGACAGCAAAGCACAAAGGCACTCTAAGTCTATTTGGATAAGACAAAGGACCACCATACTCTAAAAATCTTCACTTATTGGTGATTAAAGCTATATTTAACACATAGTTTCTAATCTGGGGGTTGCGACTGCTCTGCACTTCTTAAATGGGAAGCACGCTCCGAAACAGTGGACATGTTCTTGCAGAAGCTGCATCACGGGTACCAAACAGGTTGAACATCTTTCTCCAGCCACTACTTTCACCCTCAGAAAGATTCCTCTAAAAAGCCCTCTCAGTTGCAACACATTTCGCTGGACTTCCCACAGTTTCTCACTTATAATTTGGTAGAGTAGGGGACCAGTTCTGATTTCCTTTTATTCAGAGAATGAGAGCAAAATGAGAAAACTGGCCAGAAGAGTGTCAGCTTGCATCAGAACTACCCTTTTGTATCTATGCCATCATTTCCAACACAAAGCGTGGGATTCATCTCCTGTAACTTTAGCTGCCCTGTAGACAGGCACAGTCTCTGCAGGCATTGAAAGACCCGACGCAGAAAGAAAGCGAGGTACCTGCACACATGAGTTATTTCCTTGTAAAATAAAATGACAGGTCCTTTCTAAAGACAAGGTAAATTAAGCTAGAGAAAGAAAGATGGGAGAGGGTCAAGGGGTGTTCAGAAAAGCTATTTTTTAATCTAAGGAAGCTGGTTTACCCAAGCCCCCTTTAAGATGATTATCTGAATTGTCCTCCCTATAGAAGAACAGGAGTCTTTCTGACCTTTGGATTATAAATGACGTAAGGGAAAATGCAACTCCCCAAACTAAAGACAGCCTTTTTTGAATACCTCTGCTGCACAACAAAAAAAATCACAACATTTACCATGAACAAAACTTTAGTTAGAGAAGTCAGTTTTCAAATACACAGCAAGTGAATTTGCCACAACTTGTATTTCTGGTATATGAGATCTGAAGAATCTTGTATAATTTCAAATTTCTTTCTGAATGGGCACTTCCGAAACAGTGCTCTCCATTTGTTTTCCATGGGGTTCTGTCTAAGGCAGAGCTCAAGTACAATACTCTGTCAGACAATCTCCTGCTTGATACCAGGCTTATTGGTAAAGCAGGTAGGGATACACACTACAGACAGTATGGTTCCACAACATTTCACACATCCTGTGATATTTTAAACAGGTGGAAGTATTTCCCAATGCCAATGATTAATCTTTGAGTATATAAACTGCTTAAGAAAATGGACAAGCATCATATAGATGATAAATTTTGACATAACAAAAATTGTTGGTATCGGTTTGTTTATACTCTAAGTGGAATAAAAAATTACAGGTGTGAACTGGGAACTGGTTGCCAAAGCTCTACAGTCCGTGTTAATGCACATTGGACTAAGCCAGAACATCCACTTTTGTCCTTACAATTGTCAGAGTTTAAAAAAGAAATTAAAAAAAATATTGCTGGATGACAGTACATTACTTCGCCTGCAGAGGTGTTACAAACACAGGAATCCAAGACTTTGCCTGTTCTGCATACCTTATAAATTACCTTTATTTCAAGGATCACAAATTCCTTGCAATTGACTACATTTCTACAATGCAGATGCAGCTGAGATATTTACCTATTTTAGAGATTAAGAACTTGAAATACAAAGGGATTTAGCAATTTCCTTGAAAATTACTGAGGAAGTCTCCAGCAAAGCACAGTCAGAGACTAACTTCACTTGACCTTCTCTGTCAAGAGCATCCTTCCTCCTGTTCTCAGGGTCGGACAAATCCACTCCCTTTGACCAGCTGGTTTTGGTTTTCTTTTTCCCCGTATGCAGTCACCTTGAGTGCCTAACTGCATTACATTTGGTGAAGAATCTGAAAGTTTGCAGCGGATAACACAAAAGCAACAGGCTTCTGAAGTGCTTCAGTGTAAAGCCCAGTCTTTAATTGTTTTTTGTTTCAAAATGTAAATATATAATCTTGACAAGCTAAGTGATCATAATCCTAAACCACTCAAAATTGTTAGGTAACTTGTTTTATTCCTTTTCAAAAGCATTCTAGAAAGTTTTACAAGAGAAAACATCTGCATTGCAGCAACAAACACAACTAAAGCTCACATCAAATGAGGACCAAAAATACTACAATACAAACCTCCCAAAACATCACTTATGTGATGAGCATTCAGCTCTGGTGAACATTACAGATTTAAGTACCCTAGATACCGAATTTTTCTACATAAAACAGGCACAGTATAAAAACTGTCAAATCAACTATCACCTTATAACACATTTCAGTCCGTTGACTGATATTTAGTAATTATTTTCAGAGTGACAATTACATGGATGGTTTTCATAACAGGAAAACTAACAGAACTATGAACTAACTTTATGATCTATCAATTGTTCCAAGATCAAAATATGATCATATTTATCCAAGTAAAAATAATCCATATAAAAGACATTTCAAATATTAAAGTATTTAAATTCTCCATTAAATCACATCCAGGGAAGGTTTGCAACTCAATAACTGCATTGCCTTTAACCTACAACATGCAACAGAAGATCCTTCAAACAATTTGCAAGATTCATATATCAGAAAGGCTCAACTTCACATTAACCAGTTTAACCTGTCTTCAGCAAGAACTTTAATGTCTGTCTGAAGAGGAAAATTTACGGCACTGTAATTTATTTCACTCAATGTTTTCAGAAATGAGTACTGATTAGACACCAAGCTAAGATAAATGAAGGGGACCGATTTTCAAATTATGGGTATTTTGCATTTACTGAAAAACATTTCACAGAGTCTTAAATGAAGTTCTTAAAGAGCAAGACAAAAATTAGTCTCCTTGCAATTTTGTCCAGACCTTTTGAAGATAAAGTGTATTAAAAAGTCCTATCAGGGAACTTAAATTACTTAGATGAAGAAAAGGGGACAGAACTTAAACACAGATCGTCACAAAACCTGAGGAAACGTCTGTTCTTCCTTAATACTTTTATAAAGCTTTGTCCATACTAACTACCAACAGACATTAAAGCCAACTTATGTCCTGTTTGTCTGTAGAGGGAATAAGAAATGCAGTATTTGAGTAGGTTTTTTTGGGCCTAGCAGTGTTTGAAAACATTTTAAAATTGACAGAGCCAAGTATTGAAGTCCTGAGAGAGAGATTCTGGAGAACTGAAAAAGTTAGAATTGAGACTTAGTAGTTAGAAACTACATACCTGATCAAACAGGGATGCCTGTCTGGATGATAGATTCGAGAGTACATAGCTTTTGTATTTTGAAAAAGGACAAGTTATTGAATGGAAAGCAGCAAATAGACAAAGATAATGCTCTGGGACACTGAGGACATTTCCACTACTAGAACAATGCTAAAGGAACAACAGTACTTACCTGATGTATGGTTCCATCAATTTCAACAGGAACGATGAAATCAGCATTGCTAATTGGCTAGAAAGAATGACAAGGATATAAATCAACATTAAAAATATGATTAGAGGGAATATTTCAGAGGCATGAAAGAGAAGAGCACTTACTTCTCAGGAACAAGTTAATAAGCATTATTGACTATACAGATCCACTCTGTGTATGTGCCCTTCTACACACACAAGTCCTTACACAGCTCTATTCACCAGATACTGCACCTCCCTCTTCTCTCATGTTTTTAAGCTTCATACAATGTAATATGCTTTACTGCTTGAATAACCCCCACTACCACTGAGAGTGTTTACCAGGGAAAATACCTATTTGGTAACGCTTTCATCAGGACTATGGATGATGACAAAGAAATTCAGCTATGTGCTTCACATGTTCTACTCTGGCTCATCAATTAATAATTAATGAAAAATAAAGACAGTGGTAAAAGTAATACCCAAGAGTTATATTTGAATCAGGAGCTGTAACAAGCTGTAACAAGACTTAAGTCATATAGTTATATGATTCACAAGAGGTGATACGCTAAGATCATGCTATAGCAATCAAATTAATCATGTAAAACTGTATTTAAATTCAAAAGGGAACAGCAGGCATACTCTGTCCAAGTTCTTGAATCCATTTTTCTAGTCTGCTGAATACAACTTATTTCTTAAGACTTACTGTAAAGAAGTGTTGGTCAAGTTAAATTACTTTGGAAAGCAGAAAAGTGTCCCTGTAGACAGTTTAAGAGTACATAGTCTAATCTTGGCTAAACAGTAGTGGTACTTGGGGAACACACTGCTAACAGTGTTTACTAGTTCATACGGACATCAAACTTGGCAGAATCCTTTGGTATGGCTCATGCATTATGTCCATGATAAAAAAAAAAAAAAAAAAATCATGTAAACATGGCTGGCTGAAGTTTGTAACTCATTCCACAATCTGCAGCTTGGAAATGGCTGAGACACAGAGCTGCCAAATATAGTTTTAACACAACAGATCAACAGACAGCATGCTTCATGGGTAACAGCCTAAAACAAAGGCTGGGAGTAGTCTGGCTCGTAACTGGTATGGCATTACTAAGCTAAGGCTGGAAAACATCTTCACTCAGCTCTATTAGACTTGTACAGACTTTCCTACCTGGTTTTCTGGATCAGCCAATAGACTGATCTCACGTACCACCAAGGAGTTGCCTCTGAAGAATCTGTGAGACTAGACACAGTCTTCAAACCCATTCAGGGGAGGGCAAGGGGGTGCCAAAAAAGCAGAGAAGCAGCCTAGGTAAAGAGACTGAGAAGCAGATCACAAACTGGTAAGCCTAAACAGGTGCTCCGTGAAAAAATGGTAGAAAAAAAGAATCCTGCAATCTTAACCTGACAGCATCACTTTGATCCCATTCCCTGGAAAAAAAGGAGATTCTAATTCCACTGTCAAATGACCATAAGAATTTATATGGAGGGCAACACCCTCTCTCAGTAGCGAAGTTAATATGGAAGATGGTTTGATCTGACATCTGTAAGTGCTGTGTCACAGAGCAAATGAGAAGCTACACTGACTCTGCTTGTCCTGACCAACCAGTACTGACAACCAAACCTCCAGAGCAGCAGATGCTGGAAAACTCCATTCTGTTGATGACTGTGCTAGTATGAGCTAAAGAAGTCCTCAAATACCCACAGATACAATCTAGATTTTTTTTTTAGCCGACATCAAGCAATTACAAGATACATCCTCCTTTCTGCTCCTGACAAAGACAGAGGGGAGGCTCCCATCTGTTATCTGCATGAAGCCCCTCAGACAGAGAAGATACTCTGCAGCATCTCTAATAGCCACAGAACAGGTACACAGAAATGTTCTGAGGCTTCACCTTAAAAGAAACCCAAATGAACTGTCAGTAAGACTCAGCCACCAGTTTTCAAGTGGGTGCCAGCTCCCTGCATTCTTTGAAGAGACTTGCACGCACCTGAAGAATTTATATATGCATGACTCCCTTAAGCAAGATAAATAGTCTGTAGCAGCAGAAAAAGAATAGGTCATTGCAAGTTGCTAACGTTCTGAAGCCCACTGATAAAACTACAGCTATTACTAAACTTTAACAGGAGCAACACCAACCAGATATCAGAGAAAACCATATTCTGTTTAGACAGCTCAATTTTTGCTAACTAATAAAGCTCACCATTTGTGACTTTGGTTAGTGTTACAAAGTACTCTAAACTACGTATCTGCTTCCCAAAGTACTCTAAACTACGTATCTGCTTCCCCCACTCATACTGTAGGTCCTATGTAGCTTTCTTGTTGGCACAAGCGATAAGGAAGAGAGCATGGACTGGGGTTCTGTGCTTCATCATGATGGGAAGACAGGAGAAAAGTCTGCAACAATTTGCTGGATAAAGGTTTCTAGGGCTGCACACATGAAACACGTACATGCCTCGAGTGGGAACCACAGAGACAGCGCGGAAGAAGACAATGTATTTCCACTGAAAATCTTTACTTCAGTTAGAACTGCTTCTATTTAATAAAGAGCTTCAGAGTTTTAAATGTTCTAAAAGTGTTTCACAGCCAGTTTTAAATACGACTACTTTCTAGACTTGCATGTGGTTTAATTCATTTTATACAAAACCATGTTTACATCTCCTTGATTTAATAATTCAAGATTTTTGCTTCTATTATTGTTTTATGATGGGAATGATAACTACAATGTCTATCAGTTCCTTTTTTTACTCTTGCCAAAGCACCCCAAATTTTATTCCTTTAATATGCACTTAAGATGAAAGACTAGTACCTCCTTAAAGCTTCACAAATATGCAGGGGCATAAAAAGACAAGAATTACCCTCCTTCAGATGTTGCTGCTTTCATAAAAGAGCACTTCAAATACTTTGCCTTTCTGGTTGTGTTAAAGAAGCTATCTGCATTTGAAATATGAAGCCTATTTCATAACAGAATTACGAATTCTAAAATATCATGTGTTTTAAATAAAGCTTTTTGTACGAAAAATCACGAATTTATGTATGCTTTTACAGCTTTTAAGTGGGGACCTGCCTGGGCAGAGCAGACATGTTAAATGAAAAAAAAGCCCCAAACAAAGCCAAACACCCCAAAACCCCAACTAAATGAAACTGCAGAAGTAACTTGATTATTCAGGCAGAGCAGTGCATAGAGGTGTTAAAAGCCCTGCTTTTATGGAAATCCATTGTTATTTTTGATGACTGCAACAGCTTTACTTCAGATGAAGTATTTCCCTTTGTGAAACAAAATCCAAACAGCACCACTGGACAGTGCCAGCCACTGAACAACTATAGCCATTTCCTCCAGCACTTGGTTTTCTCTTACCACATCACAGGGCTTCACATTAAGATAATGCCATCGTAGTCATAAGTGTCTAATACTGCAGAAACTCCAACATTTGCCTAACACTATTTACTTCACACAAAAAAGGACCAGTTTTGTTTTCCTAAGAGAAAACATTATTCAGTGTTCAAGACTAAGTAGAATAATCTTTTGATTTTTCTTAAGTATCTGTTTATCATTATTTAAATACCCATTAAATATAATTTGAGTAAGTGGGATGATTAAAATGAGCCCACTAAGAAAGCACTCTGCAATAAAGGCAAACCGCAGTCCTACAAGAAAGGATTTATACTATGTTAACCATTAAACTTGTATTTCTTTAAAACAGTTTAAAAACAAAAAACAAACACACACCTAAATTGAATCTCATTTTGTTTCAAAAACCAGAAAAATCACTGTACAAAGTTACCTACAGCGTTCAGAAAGCAAACTTTTATGTTTACATTTCAGGTAACACGAAGCCTAATATTTCATTATTTTTAGGTAAGTGTAGACTTTTAAATTCAGCTTTCTCTTCCTATTTTTGACTCTCATTTAATTAGGAAGCCATGGTCCCTCCCGTCCCAATCTGGCTGTGTTTCTAATCTCCCTGAAAAAATTACAAGCACAAGTTCAGTCCGAGTATAGAAGACAAGAATCTGGCACTGAGGTGAAGAGGTTCCTGTATGCCACTACAAATTGTTATATACCATTAGGCACAATAAAGACGGAGAAGAATCTTAGTTTCAGTTTGAGGCACAGGAATATTTGTTCTAGTATCTCCATATAAGGTCTCCTTTAAGTCAACAAAGACAGGCTGTTGCCAAATTCTAACCACAACATGAATTACAGTTTGCATATTTAAATGTTGGCAGCTAAATACTGCAGGATTAAAATGTTGAGTTTATGCTAGCAGTGAAAAATGGAGTGCAACCAAAACTAGAAGACTGTAAAGTGGATGGTAACTCTAGCTTGCTACTAGTAAGGAAAAATACTATTGATTCTTATAAATTCTCCAATCTGAGTATAAAACTAGCAGATGCTTTATCATGTCTGACATTTGCTAACCAGAAATGCTACCAGTACTCGAAGCCAATTTAAGATATTTGTATTTCTGTATTCTCCTATTCTAACTTTAGCTCTACTTAAACAATAGAAAAATACCACTACTTCCACCACATGCTGAAATCTGAAGGGTTATAAAAGTTGCTTCTAGAATACGACTGACTCATCAGCAACAGCTAAATGTTATTTGCTTTCCTGTTGTGCAAGCTAAATACTTAAAAACACTTAACTGTGATTGGGACAGCAGCCTGACATGGAAAGCATTTTTCTCAGCAACAGAGCACAGGAATCACTGGTGCCCCAATCTACTGGTTTAAGGTACATCTACCTAGCATAAAGCTGCGCTGAATTTTCCATTCTCCTAGTCTAATTATGCTATCATTTAAACATCAAAACTGAAACCATATTTTCAGAGCAACAAGTTTTGTACCTGCTAAAATATAGGTCCTTGTTGGAATAGTTACCATTTAAAGTTATGAAGTCAATACTATTCCAGGCCTTGCTGCAGTCAGTATGACTTTCTCAGAATCAAAAAAAAATAGCAATGCCTATGTTATTCCCCTTACAGCTAAATAAGGACTAATTCCTAATTAGGATTAGGAATAATCATAGATGTAACAATGAGAACTACCAGGCATCCTGGGAGAGCCTGTAAGACTAGTTAATGTGTTAAAAGGCTTAACATTTCCTGTAACATTCACTGACAGATTCAAGTTGCAAGAGATTGCTTTTGAATTTACTTACCTTAAATGAACTGTGCACTAAAGTTTCATCTAAATCAATGACCACACACTTCTTCCCATAGTCTGATGCTGTCAGTTCTGGCAGGAGGTATTTAGCTGGTGGCTAAAAACAAAAAGAGGAAGACAACAACAACAAAAAAAGTAAACCCTCTATTGAAGGGGCACTCCTGCCAACATTACTATTCTAGTCATTACTGGGAACTGAAATACATGACTCAAAGTTGAATGTTTTTCTGGGCTCGTTGCAAGTACATGTATTGAAATTAATGGCTCATGCAGTACCCATACAGACTTTTCTTTTTTTCTTTTTTTTTTTCTTATTTTTTAAATGAGACACTTGTTTGGAATGATCTCCAAAGCATTGGAAATGGAAATGGTAAAACAACACCGCTAGCTAAAAAACAATAGAGAAAAATAGGACATTTGATACAATGATTTCTTTTCCAGTGGCCCTCTACCTAATACCTCGGTTTTGGTTGCTGCTGTTGTCCTATTCATAGTCAATGCCATTTCCAGCCATATCCCACCAATGGACATTTACACCAATTATTATCTCTGTTTGCCATGAAAGATGTTAAAGTGGAGAAATCAATCCTGAAGCAAGACAGCATTATTAATTTTATCTTCCAGGACATGTCTCCACTCTCATTTTTACCACTTGTGAAGGTGCTGACCAAGAGCTCTCATGTGGATTATGTTCCAAATCAAGGTATTAAAATTGCAGTATAGAACCTAAACTAGGCTCTTCTACAGTACAGTGCCCTTACTAAAAAATGGTACCAATTACATGAATTGTCAATTTTTCTGAAAGCAATGCAGACAGTCACATAGTCTTCTGATTGCTCATTCCCCACTTCAACATCCCAATTTACAATACAATTACGTTACTTTAGACTTTGGTACTGGATACTTCCTGAAATAACAGAAATGGGGAAGAACACTTCCATTTGGAGCTGAAACACTGGGTTTTTTTGATGAAGGAAAAGGACTAGCTTTATAGAAAAGTGTCAACAGGGACAAGCTCAAGACTGAGAGGAAATTAAATTAATTACAAACTGGATACAGAACTCTAACTGCATTCTTTTGCTATCTTTTTATCTCTTCAGACAATGTTGCTTTGATAAGGATGCACATATCATGTTTTTTGTTCTTTTCAATAGCTTTTTGTAGAAGTGCTTGCAGAGATCTGAGGCCATCCCTTTGCAGACAGTGGGAGAGAAACAGATGAGTCAGACACCCTCTGAACACCCTACAGCAGCAAGTACAGATTATTAACGACTGACTGATTTCAGACATCGTGTTAAGTTAATAGATACTGGCCAATGATGCCTAGTAAGTTGCTGTTTAAATGAACTACCTAACAAATGAGATTCTAGACTTAAATAAAAGTGTCTTTAGCTAAAGTATAAGTTATTGGGGGATTTTTAGGAGTGCTCATTGAAATTGATTTGGTTCCTTACAATTAACATCAGCAACAGTTTCTTCAGCTACCAAAATAGAAGCTGCCTTCCTTACAAGCCACTTGTCTCAATGCATTATCTCCCAGCACACATCTAACAATGACCTTCAAGAAAAAACAACTTCTGCTTAATGCCTGTAAAGTATCCATCCATCACAGTAGACTAGCAAGGCCGAAATTTATAGGATGCCCTTTCTAGGCGACAGACAGTCCTATGTATACATTACTTCAACAACTGCTCGAGATCTACCTCTGCTCGTTTGCAACTATGACCAGATCTAAAGAATTTCGGTTTCTCACTCCTATTTCAAAATCCAAAAGGTATGTAGGCACCCCACCTCAATATTTCTTGGTAAAACTGATCCAGACTTGAAACCTAAACAGACTAAAAGTTTATTGAAAGAAAAATCAAACCCATTTAAAGACAATAATCTTCAGAACCCATGTTCTGATACTGATTTCTTGTCTTTGAAAAGTAGAAAAAGGTAGGAACATCCCAAGAAACCTTAAGCATACTGGTTTGGTTTTTTTTTTTTAAACAATAGTTCTGTTCATTTTTGTACTCTTAAGACTGTTAGTATTTAGTTCGAATATTTGACTAAGTTAATCTGCAAAAGCAGTTCAAAGCCAACAATTTCTTCTGCCATATGAATTCTTTTTGAAACTGAAAATGTCTATATATATGGAAAATATATGGAAATAGATATTCTTTCATATAAAAATATGCATATGAAAAATATGATCACTACCTTATCACAGGTATCTTTGGTTTTTATCTGGAAACTAGTATGCCTGTCATCAAGAAAGGCACGGACATACACCAAGAACTACAAAACGTGAGAACCCTCAAATTACTTGACTGTACAGTGAGATACAGCCCATGCCCATCGTCTTCATCCACCTGCAGCTCTGCTTTCTCAAAAGCAGCAGCTGGGAGAGGAACAAGCAGCATCTACACAGATATGCTGGTTACTGCTGGAGTTTCTCTCCCTTTTCACTATTGCCTTAGGAGATAAAGTGTAGTTATTCATCTAACAATCTCAAGGTTTTTCTTGGGGAATGTCTCCCACTGGGCACACCAACCTTCCTACAAGCTTTCGGCTTCTTGAATTCAATCTGAACCTGTTTTCAAAGACACTTGGTCAACAGTTCACACATTTGAAGATCAGAAGAAATACATTTTGTATTTCAAAACCTGTATCACTGTTGCCCTCAACTTTGAAAACACATTTGGCACCTGATAACCTAACAGGGATAAGGAAACTATTCTGAAGCTGAAGGCACTACAAGTTGCGAGACTGCTAAACATCTGGTGTAGGACTCTGGAGCAAGGATGACATTTTTGAAGCTTTAGGAACTTAGAGGATTTGTACATAGGGCATCGGTCCATTTGTTTTGCTGTTCAAGCTTCCTGATCTAAAGCAATTTCCACATGCCAAGAGCAGCAAAGCTTTTAGGCAGAAACAAGCATTACTCAATTTTGTATTTTAATTTCCTTACTAATGGAGACATATCCAAGAAGAGTTCTAATTACCAGACTACCATCAGAGTTAATAGTGAATAGTTATGGATCTTTGATAAATTTTTTTTAAACATAGTAGCTTTAAAGATATCTACAGTGGTTAATATTACTTAATTGTAGCTAACAGCAACTCATATTTACTATGTAATACCCTCCGAAAGACTGCAGACTTCCACAGAACTCAGCAGAAAAATAACATGTGGTATCTCAGTACTGTTAAGTCCTAGCTTGGTCTTCAATTCCAACAAGACATAAATTGTACACAAGTTAAAGCTTTTAAACTAGTCACTGTTTGGGATTTATGCATTCCAGCTAGGTCTCATGGCTGATCAGCTTAACAGACCTTGTAGTGAAACGACTGCTGCACTGCTTCAGTCCCGTGGAAATAGTATATTCCCTAAGAAAAAAAAAAAAAAAAAGGGGGTGGTGGTGGCAAGAAAACAGGACTTTTGGTTGAAGCATAAACAGCCGGTCAACATAAACCTTTCAGAAATTCACTGTATAAAACAATAATAACTTTTCTTCCCTGTAGGCCCGTATTTCCCACAGAGACAAGTATCAGAATTAATAAGCCCTCTCTTTGTATACTGGAAATGTCTAGCCTAAGTGCAGCACATTAATTTGCCGTTCATGTTCCCTTTCAACTCACACTTTTGGTTCCACTCTACATAGCTAACAGCTTCTCCCAGAAGTTACACACCAAAATACTCTAATAGAAGAGAAATAATTCCCACTTAAAACACAGCTGCCAAAAGATGCTAGCTCCTGTTATGAAACAGGCAGTTCACAAAATTTCTTCTAGAAAAAGCTCTAAGAAGAAATTCTCCACATGTAGGTGAGGACAAGTGAAAAAACAGTATCCCTGTGCTAAGACTTAACTTCTACAGGGATTCTAGGACTAATTTTGGTACCATTCCTTAATACTGTGATTTTAAATTGAACAAAAGAAATGGACGTTCCAACTCGTTTAAGAAAGTGCATGAGTATGGCTTTGTATTTCCATCTACCTTTTTGCTCAAAAGAATGAAAATAGGTACTGAAGTTGCTATGGGTCTATTTTGATTTCTCTACCATACTCCTTTCCAAACAAAGCTGAGAAAAACCCATGAAAGCACAGGCATCCTGAGCTACACTTAATATAATTTTAAGTCAGGTCTATCACAATGTGTCAGCTGCTACTGTTTTGTCTGAATTTGTTTGTGTTTATTTCAGACCTAAAAATAAATCATTTTGCAGCATTAGGAAAAAAAATCAATTACACTGCTGTTTAATCTATGCCTTATCTGGAAACAGTTTCAGAATACAAGATACAAACAGGATAAAGTTCATCTTTAAAAAAAAACCCAAGTCACACTGCTTCTATTTTCTGAAGAACGAAACTTGAAGCTGGCATGTTTCTTGATTAGCAATTATTGCTATCAATAACCAAGTAAAAATTTATATTAATTCAAGTCTTTAAATTAAGTGCAATTAATACAGGAAAAATCTGATTGAGCAGAAGATATACTTCACTGATTTGCACATAAATAGGTACATAAAGCATTTGCACATATGTACATAAAGCAATGGAAGTTTTCAAACAGGTGACCTCAGCAGACTGCCAGATTTTATACATGCATAATAAAGCTCCTGCAAACCTAATATTTTGACTGGAGGCTTCAACTTGGAAGTTTAGTGAGTGGGGAGTGGGCTGTACTCTTTTCAGAGTCACTAAAGAATTCTCTAAACACTTGGTTATATTTGCAATGAGCCCTATAAAAATTAAATGACCAACTTAATTGTGACCAAGCTCACTCTGTGTCTGTTTAGAAGATTTTTCTCCTGCCATGTATAATACATACAGTTGAAACAGCCTGTTTCTCATCCGTGACCCTTAGCGGGTCTTAATCACACTGTTAAGGACGGGTGTCCTCCAGCATTCAGGACAAACAGCCCTTGTAAGACTGGCAGAGAGGACAGCTTTAATTTTAGGCATTTTTCTAATAAAATGTTGCATCTTCATTCCTACCACTTTCTCCATAGGCAGCTCACTTCTGTCTTTATTTAGACTATTACGTACTAATGCTTGCTGGCTTCTGTTTAACAGCCAGAAGCACTCTGACACTGAGATAGTAAATGTCACACAACTGCCTGTGGGCAATGGTTGCTTGACAACACTTGCATGTCCTGCTGGAAGAAGGCATCTGATGGCACCGGAGAAGAGAAACGAGTGTGTTTAAAGTCACCTGCTCACTGAGAACTCTACGTCATGACTGCAAAGACAAGTTAATTTTACTGTCTTATTAAAGTGCTGGGAATATAGGTCAGCAAAATCAAAGTTAAGCTATGAAAAAAAAAAAGAAAATACCCCCAAACCCCCTTCTTGAACCATTCATTTTCCTACCGCTACCCAAATCTAACAGAACACTGTTTTAACATTGCAAAGACAGTGTTCTAGCAAATTACCTCATTTCATGTTTGTACCTGGACAAAGCGGTACTCATTTGTCATTTCAAAATTTTGTTCTGTTTGAATTCTTATTTCATTAATACATACGCTAACTCTCAGGCAAAATTTTATTACAGGTCAGAGCACAGCCAGAACATGTTTTATGTTCAAATAACTATTAGTAGAGCAACTACAGTGACCAAACAGAATCTGGCAGGTATGTAAAAGGAAAAGGAATTTAGATGATCAGTATTTTCATAAATCCTAAGTTTGCTATTCCCACACTTGCATATATACAAATTACATGCATGTACATGTGTGTATACATACATACGCACATGCATGCAAACATACGCATGACCCAAGTTAGAAGTAATTTCATATTAGAAATAATAGGTAAGCAATAAAAAGTAATTACTAACAGTTCTTAAATCCAAGAAAAAGTAGTGAAGGAGGGAAGTGATCCACATGGTTGTAGTGATCTCCTGACACTACTGCACTGAAGCATGGACAGGGTTCTTAGAGGAGGGGTCTTGTAATGTTGGACTACATGAGAAGGAAGGGAAAGAGGGAAAAAAAAAATGGTATCTTGGGGAATATTCAAGTCTTTAGGGGCTACCAAATATCTCAAGAAAGAGGGCTGTGTCAGTAACTGCACACATCAGCACTGCTACTTCCTGGAAAACTCTGCCATAATAGAGTATTAGAAACAGCAAAAGACCTTAAAAAAATGTTATTTCCAGCTTTAAAAAGCCCAAGTCTTCATCCATATAAACAAGCAGAAAAACAGCAGCTGTTTGACCAAAAAAGGTTAAACCTCATTAAATGAAAACCTTCAGTTTGAAGAACCTTTTTTTTTTCTTTTCCTTTTATTTAGTTTTGGAAAATAATTCAGATGCCAAATGGCATTCCAAGTTTAATCCAGGGAAGATAAGCAGAAATATTAAGGCCCATAAAACAGTGGCTGTTACCGAGAGCATCATCTCGAACGAGTGCAGTAATGCAGCTGTGGTCAGTGTACTCTTTGTTTTCCTGAAGTGGCATGTTTCAAAGAAATTGGGCAGTTTCTCACTCTTATTTTCAACTGGAATATAGGGGAAAATTAGAGGAAAAGGTCACCTTTTGTCTCTATTTAAGTAACTTCAACTTTCAGATATTTCACACGTTTTCAAAATGATAAAAATTCAGAAACTGATTTATCTGAGATGCAAGATGAAAACCATATAAACCCCAAATTCTACTTTTAGTCCCTGTACAACACGTGCAGTTCAATTAATCTCTTGAGTATACAACATTACAGACAGAACGTAAAATCCTTTTGTTAACATGCAACACAAACCAGACCTGTTAGACTGCAACATAAGATGAATCAAAGCAAAAGTTATGAAAATTATTAAAAGAAAAAGGGATAAAAATACATACACTTGGTATAGGCATGACCTGCATCTGGTCACCCTGGGGAAAAAGAAAAAAAAAAATCACTGTAAGGGTAATGGCTTTTAAGGGTAGAACAAAGGTCTGAAGCAGTAAATGTAGCACTCAAACATTTTAAACCAAAAGTTCAAAGTATTCAAGAAATTAGGGAAAAAAAAAAATAAAAACAGGATCTTGCATTTTAGTCACTGAAATGATCAGTTAGTGTATTGGCATTTATGATTTTTAGGAGGCTGGACTGGTAAAACCCATGCTATGATTAATAAGAGATGATAGCAAGAAAGTACATGTATTTACTGTAACTTTTTCAGCTTTAAGATCTACTAATGGGTATATTTGTCCATTTTCACTGCAGCGACAAGAGGCTCAGCCAGACCTTGGTAGCAGTGCAGAAGCCCAGTCCTTGAAGTTGACTTCCCTTGAAACAAGTGTCTCGGAAAAAACAGCTTTTTCACTTAGGCAACAGTAAAATGTCCAATAAGGACATGATGAGGATGATAAACTAATTCAAAGAATCCCAATTTCTTCACTCAGAAAGGGGCAACAGTATCAGTGCTCTTCCCATGGTCTCACTTTGTATTGCTGCTGGGAAAAAAGGCAAGACAGTCTTGGCCAACTCGACCTTTTCTTCTCATCCTGGGACCTGACATATGGAGACAGACACTTCCATTTACAGCTTCCAAAGAGAGAAAGGGTGGTCACAGAGTCACCAACTCAAATATTTAAGAGATTTTTGGGCAGTAGGAAACTGTATTTTCTAATCTGTCAAAAACAAGTATTTGTTTTCTGGTGGGCACAGCACATAAAAAAAAGGAAGCTCACCCTTCTAGGACAGATGTTGCTTAGTTAGATGATTTTATTCTTTAATTACATGGACAACACAGGCTCTGACTACCAGCAGACTGATTATCTATTGAAAGAGCTGTTGTCAACATTAGAACATCCTCTTTCAGCTGAAAAAGTCTTGTGCTCACTTGTTTTGGAGTCTAACATAACACTGACACGTCACTTATGAATAAAATTAATCCAATATTATTTTTAAAATCCTCTTTTTTATTGCTATAACAGCAGAACTTTTTACTGAGGTCTGACCAAAATCCAGAGAAGCTGACAAAGCAGCTGGAGAGCAGCAACTACCATGAGCTATCAAAAAGTCTGCTTTACTAAAAAGTACGTGATTTCTATAAAAACATACAAACACAAAACCTGGTAAGATCCAAAATCCAAATTTTCCTCAAGGTAATGGCAAAGAGAAAAAGAAAAAATATAATTCAGTACTAATGTTCCTGTTAGTGGAACATCATCTGAAGTTCATGGGCACTTGAGAAAGGAGTGAATCTGAGTAGGTGTCAGCTGGGTTAGCTGACCTGTGACCAAACTGTTATTAAGGATATGGCAAGCAGAGCACAGATTGCAAACCTGTGTTTTGTTCTGTTTTTAAAGGTTTGTTTTTTGTTTTTTTTTACTGGTAGAGAGAATAAAATACAACTGGAGCTCCTCTTCTGTCAATAGAAGAGAACAGTGTATGAGAGAGAGGGGCACATCCACGGTTACGGTACAAGATCTCATGGCCATAAATATAGCTGTGTATCACATCAGGTTTTCCCACAGACTTCAAGAGGCATGCACCATGGTGCAATTTCCTTTCTGTTTTAGCAATCTCTTGAAAAGAAGAGCTGCATCCCATGGTATTACTGTTAAGCCTGACTTTCATGGGAATCCAGAATCTAAGTTGCTAAAGGACTTGCATTACTGTTTGCTTTGTTTTTCTTGTAGAATTTCTTAAATCAAAAAACAAGAAAAACAAGCAAATTTCCTAAGAGGAACCCTAAAAGTACCTATGCAAAAATCAAAATCGTAATGATAACAACTGGAAAAACAAGCAGAAAGATAAATACAAGAGTCTTCTGGTAAAGCATAAGTGTTCATGAACAGGCACATGCTTTTTGAAAACAAGCCTGCCATGGGAAACTTTTTGAAAGTGTCCTGTCTCATTTCCTGATGCCTTGGAAACAGGAAGGGAAATAGGTCATAATGGTATCGTTTGAAATAGATGACAGATGACTGCATTTGCTGAAGTCTTTCCACAAGCTCCTGATGCTGGTAACAGGACAAAGCTATTCCTAGAGTGCCAAAACTTCCCCACTGTATCACTAAGATAAACCAGGAACTGATTTATGCAACCACTGAAATCAGGTTTTTTTCATGGCACAATATATACAGCTGAAATGATAAATCCTACCTTTTCCCTTAGCTATGTAATTTTAGTTTGAAAGACACAACATTTTCAGTACTGCGTCCATTCATTAACGTTGTCTGTCTACAGTCACGTACGGGATCAATGAGCATCAAGTGACAGGCCACACTATTTAGCTTTTTTAAGAACAGTCTGTATTCAAAGATAAGGAGCTGTTTCATTTTAAAGAATAACCCCTTTAGAGAAGAAGCTGATCAAAAGAACAGATTTATCATATACGTTTCTTTAACACAAAGCTTATACTAGACCATGACAGGTTCTATAAAAACAATAATGTAGTTACTACTTGACTCTTTCATTGTCTTGGAATACCGAGTTTTGTCTCTTACTATAGAAGACTTTCTGGGAGGCAAACAAGGTCAGAATGAGTAGGCAGAGAGAGCAGAATCAAACATAGCTATGCAGAAGGAGTTTTTGTTTTCTAAACAGACCCACCATACCACATGCTGATGATGACCAACAGAACCAAACGCTAATGATTTTCTGCTCTGATCAGCAAAGGTGAAGCAGGAAAAAGAGTACTATAATTTACATTAATCTCAATTATCTTTCTCCACACTGAAGAGCGAGACTGAATTCCACGTCTGTTTGGAAAGCATGCTGATAATAGTCTCCCCATCAAAGACTCCATGCTCATGCTGCTCCTCTAAGTCTCTTGTATGAAGAAGATACTACTTTTGACCTCAAGAACGTGCTCCCTACAAGCCATTTTTCTGACTCTCGTGAACAATATTCACATGGGATAGAGAAGATCCTTATTCCTGCACTGTGTTATAAATAGACATCCCTGAAGCAGACAAGAGTGTTGGAGACATGACAATAGGTCATCAAACAGCTTTCCAGCATCACCTTGGAGATGACATTGTGCAGCAAAAAGCAGCAGGGAGAAGGAGACCTAACTTTTGTAGTGATTAGGATGGGTGAGGTGGAAATTCAAGGACTTGACCTTTCTGGCTTCACTCCTGTTACAGGGAAGGCAGCGGGGGGCAGCTGCTGCCCCAGAATAAACCTTCTTCTAATTCTGTCTTCTTCCCTGTTGAGTGTGGATCAAGACCTTCTCCTCTAATCCAAGAGGTATAAAAAAAAACCCCTTTTCCTCATTCATGCTTCATCTTGTTGAACGTGAGCCATCTGCCTGATTTGGATCTAACTGTGAAACAAAAGCAAAGATGACTCTAGTGGAAGTGGGTTGTAAGCGAAATGGCAAAGTGCTGCTGATAGACTTGTCAGAGCTCCCTCACCCACCACGACTGAAAGCAAAGGGAAGAAACAGCTAGTTTGCATCTAGCTTTTCTCACCTTCCTCTATCTGGATCCTTCCTTAAAGGCTTCAGATGAAACCTGTATCTGCAAACACTTCAAAACTTGAGTAACAAACTTACCCAGAAAAAAAACCCCAAAAAACCTTACACCCAGAAGCACACCCAGAAAATATACAAAATGAGTTAAGTTGCTAATTGAAGAACAGAAATTGAGATTTTAATTTATTCAGAAGAAAACAAAACCCACTTCCTTCTCCCAGCACTCTGGCCCCTAAAAAAAGAACTGGCTGGAAGGTGTTGGTGAGCTGCCTGCTGCTGAGGAGGCAGGAAAAAATTAGCAAAGATTTCTTGAGACTGAACATTGTGTGCTCCCAATGACACATCTGGCTCGGCATTCAAGCTGCAGAGAGGCTGATATACCCACTGTAATAGATTATTACATCTTAGAATATACGTTTGTGCTGCACTAAAAAGCTGCCGCATTTTAAGAAAAACAAATATACAATAGTTTCAGTAAATACAAGTTATTATTGAAAAATGTTGTATTGAAACTAGAGACAGAATGGACCATTCATTACCAGCATCAGAGTCACACTTGGACAAGCAACTGCTCTGCGAGTAGAAGGTTTAAAAATGAACTCAATACTTTAAGGAAGTTTTTGGGCTTTTTTGCCCCCTAATGAACAGAAGTCAACACTGAAAGACCCTGTTTATTCAAAACCATGCTAAGTTTGGTGTTTCTTCCAATCCTATGAAGAAGTGACATGACACTTGACTTGCCAAGCATAATGAAGTTGCATCATTTGGTAAAATACGAAATGAAGTACTGATTCATTTGAAGCACTGAATTAATTTTTTCTAATACAGCAAAATAATAAAACCGCACAATGCAATTACTCTGAACAGAATTTCAGAACTGTGTTTTCCATTACTTTATAAAATACTCTTCCCTGCTTTCCCTTCTTTACAACAGGTTAGCATTCAAAGAATCGAGACTCCTAATTGGAAATTAGCTTGTCATATCAACTTCACCTTCAAGAATACTCCAGAAGTAACATAGAACAAACACAATCCCTGTGAAACCAACAGAAGCTTTCTCCATTACTTTCCTTCCTCTGAAATCTTTTATCACCAGTTTTCATGTAACAACTCTACTGAACAGTAAAGACAGAAGGAAAGCACATCAAGTCATTTTATACTAGTTTCTAATGGGAAGTATTTAACATCATTGCGCATTTTTCTGTTTCTGGATTTGAAGGAAAGGGTCACAACACATGAACTGACTGGGCCACAGTCAGAGGTCACCTGTGATGTGATAAATAATTAATAAAACATACAAAAGAGAGAGCAGATGTAAGTACGTGACCATTTGGAGAGCAGCACAACGTAATTTAACTTGGCGGGCAGAATAATGCCAACAGAGCTTTAATTAAACAGAAGAGGAGTTCAAGCAGTGTGTTGTCAGGCCTTCTTTTCTTTCCCAAAACAGGTAATTTTGTCATTCCTGGACATTTAATTTCACCAATTTACAAAGTGAGGCACACTGTTGCATGTACTTTCCCCAAACTTATTTATCACTTCTGAATCTAGACACGATGCTCAGTGTAACTCGATCAAAATCAACCAGCATACACAGTTCTAAAACACAGCTCTCCTTGTAAAAAGCACTAGCCTGACAGCATAATGATATACAAATATATCCAAGTCTTCCATGTTGTTTTTCTTTCTTTAAAGTAATTTCCTACTTAAACTAACGATGTTAGCACTCAAAATAAAAACAGCATATGAAAACACACACAAAACTTATTAGTCTTTAATACTGAATTTAAGATAGAAATGTCAGACTTACACTCACTTAAGGACTACCCAAAAAGCTTAACTATACTTGATTTCTTCTACAAAGATCTGTATGCATCTGAGTGCCTTTCATTCTATTTGAAGAAAACGCACACTTTAATAATTCTTCTTAACATATTCCTTGAACTTTTTTTACTCTGTTAAACTGTAGCCTGGTAATTCTATGGAATCCATTTGTGTTTTGTGTCTTGGGCTCTTATACAAATATTGCACAACTGCAGAACTGCTCACTAAGATAGCACCGAGTGAGGATGGAAACTTGTGTGTATATACATGCAATCACTCGCTCAAGGAGTAAGATACATTTAGAAAGTAACTGTTTTACAAAATGGAATCTGAAAACTACTGACTCCAGACCATTTTAACTCACATTTTCTATAGAGAAAAACAAAGAAAAGAAAAGTTTGTTTTTTTTCTAATGAACTCCTATTTTCTCTCAGCTAGTAGCCTCACTTTTGCCTTCTTTCCATTCCCTACCATTGTGGAAAGGGAAATTTTACTAGTTTCCCATTCCTTTTGTTTCTCAGGGGAATGCACGCATACATGCTACACACTACTCAGCTTTCCCTTCAGCACATCCAGGCTAGATTTCCCTCAATTCAGTCAAAATGTACCTTGGCTAGGAAAAGAAGTCTAAAAATACACAAACAATTCCTCCTTTTGGCAGAGGAATTTTCACTGCACTTTACCTCTGCATGAGCAGTTTCAGCATGAACTGCTGCAGTTCAGACTTTACCTCCACATGCATTCTTAAGTCTCCATCACTTTAATTTGCTTTCCTCTCTCCCATCAAACAGCTCTTCTGATCTTTCTCCTGAGCTTTTCAGAATTCAAACATAACCAGCAAAATTAAAACCAAAACAAAATGGACTGTACAAGGTAGGTAAGAAATCAGCTGCATCAAATGTGAAAAATTAGTGTGAAACACAAAAGGGTGAAAAGACAGAGACATTTCCATTTCTGCTATTATTCCCCATCATGGATACACCTATGTTTGTGATCTCTTAACAACCTGGAAAAGTCCAAGGGGAATGGTGTTTCAATTAAGAGTATAGTACTATTGGAATTTTGAGAGTGCTGAAAAACAACATGGTATGGAAAAGATGGTATTCCTGTGTTTGCTATATTGAACTGAAATTCTTCAGTTCATAATGCAACTGCTCTCAAGTGTTATCAGATTTAAAAAGAAAATATAAAATAATTTGTGTTGTGATTTTATGAATATGGCAAAGCAATGTAATTAAAAGAACTCAATGAAAGTAACATGCTGCTCTTACATACAATGCTTTCAAGTGCTGAAAGTTTGTATCAATTAATTTGACTTAAGTAAACAAAACTTAAGAACCTGGAAAAATGGCCAAAAGTTGGTATCTCTGGACTCAGGGTGCATCAAATATAGGTGAATGGGTTAGAAAAAAGGTCCAAAGAATTACAGTTCTCCCCCTCTTTGAACTGTTTTTACGTCACCGAAAACCATTTCAACTGACATTCAAAGACTACATTCCAGGGGACAAATTTTAATCTTCCTGTAGTTGAGAAAAAGAACCAGATGCTAGAGACAACTCAGCATCTGAACTTTTTCTGAGAAGACCACATTTTTTTGGTGTCTTACTCAGGTTTTAAATGTTACTTGCTTATAAAATGTATAGTGCCAATACACTTCATGGAAAGGTTAGTTTCAAATTGCAGCTGAATAGATAGTATTAGCAATTCACCATAAAACCCAGTAATTTCTTCTGTAACTCAGTGTGTTGCCACTGTGTGAAACCTATTAAGACAAACTTCAGAAGCACAGAGTTAAACCTTAGTTACAAAAGATCCATATGAGAGCAAAATAAGATAAAAGCCTGACCTTCTGAAGTCCTCCATTCTCCTCCACCAAAGGAGGAAGAGCACTGGTGCTATTGGTAGATGGTGGTTCGACATTGTAGTCACGAAAGCAGCAGAATAAGGTGCTAAAGATACTTCGACTCCTCTGCTTCTTCAAGCTGATATTACATTGGGACACTAGGAAAAAAAACAAGCGAGCAGAAAAATAAATTCACGTAGAACAGACCTAGTTTTCCAGACCACAATGACTGAATTTAAGATGAGTGGTTATGACCTCAGCAGTCCTTTTCAAGTCTTAAGATAACCTCACAGAATTTTTCCATCGTATTGAGACACGCCTCCTTCCATTTCAACACATTTTTGTCAAACTCACACAGTGACGTTAGCCTATTACTAACCAACCTAGATCTCTGCACAATCAAAGGTCTTGCCATACTAAGACACTACACTGAGAGTTTTCCTAGAAATATCTGAAGTAGGTACTGTAAGTGACATGAAATACCTTGCTGCTAAAATATGTCTCTGGACTAAGGAAACAAACAGGACTGATCTAAAACAGAAGAGATGCAGCAAATGCCCTCTGATGCCCAGGCACATTTTCTAGTCAAATACACGACCCTATGTGGAACACTTAAACTACTGCAAGGGTCAGAAAAAGACCTGAGATCTTTCTGAGTTTCCTCTGTTACTGCTTGACAGCGTTGCTGGAGGACAAAAGACACCACACAGAGGCAGCACTGTGAGCTGCAACACTGGATGCAGGAGCAAGTCTGGGGAGGGTGTTACTAAATCAAACAGGAGGAGTCCTGGCCTTTCTTTTCAACTCGCTTATTAGTCTACCAGGATGAAAAAAAAAACAAAACAAAAAAAACCTGGTAAAAAATTACATACAACTCAATGAAAACAAGTGCAGCATTTTTAAAGACTAAAAACTATAGATAAAAGCAGCAGTTTGGAGAAGAGGAAAGCACATAAGACATCAAGTGATTTCCCTAAGATTCAAACTCCTGAAAATTTGACCTTTAACAGACACACACACACACAAAAAGTTAGAAAAAAGTTTTAGAATATTTTAAGTAATCCTCGATTTGATCGCCAAATATTTTAATGTTCTATTGTTAGCTAGAAGTATTTGTTTCCTAGGTGGGAGTGCAATACCTGACAGCTTTAGCACTCTTCCAGGGCAGGGACAGACAGGTTCACCCCTTTTCATCTTGGGCCTGTTCACACAGCCCTTTTCCTTTGATGTTTATCTATACCACTGCAACATATGGTACTGAATGCTATCGATACTCAGCTTGTTAACATCACATGGCAACACAATGAGAGACAACCATGTCACCTGCACCTTGTAAATAACTGCTTTACCACAACTATTCCTGTGAATACTGTGAGAAACCAACCACCACACACCCCCTGCCAAAGACAGGCACTCCCCTCTGCTCTATTGCCTTACCTGAGCCAGGACCAACTTCTCTCCATTAAGCAGGAATATCTTAGACTATAAAGATTAATAGCTTCCTTTTCAGAGTCAACAAATGATGTAATTCAAAATACACGCAAACAAGCCCAAACAAGTTATTTTTTTATTCTTTTTTCACAGCTACACAGCAGCGCATCTTAAGGTAGCAAGCTTTAAAAGTTGGATTACACTAAGAAAAAAGGATGCTATGAAAGTTGTAGCACCAAGCAGATTAATAGCCATCCACGCACTACATCGTTTATTTACATTTTGAGTTAGAAGGAACAAAACACTCCCACCATCCCAAAGTTAGAGGGTAAGTGAATATCTTCCTAAGTCCCACTACAAACATCAACATGTAGTTCCCCATCTTTCCTCTTCTCTCAGATTATTAGGGAACTGCCACATACATCTACCTTCCTCCTGATATTACAAATATATCAAGTGCATCAAGGCAACTGGCAACAGAAATACAAATAATACAATTATTAATATATAAAGAAAATGGCAGTGAAAGAAGACTTGTGTACGAAATGGAACATCTCTCCTGGAAGACTTAATGGATACCATCACGCTCTGAAGTCAGAAGGTGTGCAGGTACACACGTGTGCTTTGACAAGAAAGCCTCATGGTGCGGATTTTGAGTGAACTTTCAATCACTCTCTGAAAATACAAACAAAATCCTCCAATTCTGTAGAGTCTGCATAAGCTAGACATCAATATCTTCTCCCCTCAAAGCACCTGCAAAGCGTCCAACGGGTCCAATAGTAATTTTCTCTTCTCCATTTCGTATGTAATTCCACATGTGCCAAAATATTTTTCCACCTTAAGGGAGTGAACAATGCTCAGGTTCAGTTATTAGTTGCCACTAAGAGGAAAGTGTACCTGTATCATAAACTAAATGGGTTTTCTAAACTTTCACCACTTACAAAGTGCTCAGATAACAGAATAAAGTCAGAATTGTGCACAGTTGTGTATGTCCGTGTGTTTAAGGAAGTGTTTCATTACTTTAAAGACCAAAATCAATCTAAACACTGCTTTTCAATAGTCCAGTTAAACAGAAAACATATGCAAAACTCTGGCCATTGGTGGTGTAAGTTACAGTAAAAGACTCATTCTCAAAATGTCACATTCTGTTTGCAACGAATTTGAAGAAACATGCCTTTAGAAATCCCCAAAGGATGCTTGTGCAGCTATGAAGGACTTTTTCAAAACAGCACTCAAGAAAGCAAGCACAAACAAGTTTGTTGCAATATCATCCAGGCAAGGAGAACTCCTTTCTGACCTTAAGCACTGAAATATGATGAAATTAGAATAGGAAGCACAATGCTGTGTGCCCTGTTCCCTACAGCTAGTGCCACAGAAACCTTCCTAAGAATCTGTATTTTGTTTTCAGCCTATACCTAAGAATATGACAGCAAATAATCACATTTGAAAGCTTAAAACAGAAATGTTCTTGCACAGCATTTATGATAAGCTTTTCTTTTCCTGGACTTTGTAAGGTACAAGAACATAACATTAAACTTCATCCTGCAAACAATTTTTATGCATAAACTACTCCCCCCAAAGCCAAGACTGCTATTTATAATCAAGTCCAGTTTATATTCTAGGCTGGGTCTGAGCTAGGTCTTCAACACTGAATCCATTTCTATAAAGACAGTAAAAAGTTAGTGTTAAGCAAGAAAAACTTAATTACCAAATGTTTGCATAAGCAATGTTGCAGAGTACTTCTGAGCTTAGTCTTGGGGAGGTTAATGAGTACAAACAGCATGCAAGGCAAAAATTTACCTAAACCACATAATGTTTGTCCCCAAACCTCGTAACGCTGAAGATCAGACAATGGATGGTCTGGACTCGCACAGAGCCATATTAACAGACTACAGGATGAAGTCCCAAAATTTCAAGAGAAATTCTGCCCAGTAACAATTACAGCATTTAATGGAGAGGAATAAAAGCAGGGATGCTGCATGGGCTCCCATGGCTATGGCTTTACAAAGATGCACGTGGCCAAGAGATGCTTGAACTCCTCATCTCTATTGATTCCTCAGATCCGTTGACATCTTGCTGCTCTGAGCTGCTGCGTGGAGCAAGCCGTTCCAACAGGTATGAATTACAGCAGCATTTTTAAATTCGTAGCTTACAGCCTCAGCTGCACAGCAGACCAACAGGAACACAACCATTTTAAGAACTAACATTTTTATCTTTTCTACCTAGAGGACAGAAAGAGGCAGTAAACAGAGTAAGTAGTCTAAATAAACACTCAAAAATCTCAGATAAAAGCTACCGATTTGTTCAAATCTTTTAAGAATACTTGTTTTGTGTGATAAAACTCTACATTTGAAATCTGGCCATTCACTTCCACTTCATGAAATATTTGTTCTAGGAAAAACAATCCTTTATGTTGTTATTCATCTTGGCAATTTTGCCCTTCATAATACAGTGGTGTTTCAAATAGGTCTTTCCACTAATTTAGATGTTAAAGAGATCAGTTTTTTAAAAAATAATGTATTATAGAGGCTTTACTGTGACTCAGTAAATTATAATTTTGGATGCAGTAAGGAACAGAAGTTCTCAAGTGGCTTTATGCGTCACGCTGTATTAACACACATAGGTACTGCACACGTAAGAAAATATATGCACCATATCTCATTTTTAGCAACTATGACAGTGTTGTGCATCACAGAAAATAGTTTCTCCTTCCTTAGTGACACCGGACCACATGCAATACGTGTTCTGTTTGCTAGATTTGCTCTTCTTGAAGCAGTGACAGTACAAATATAACAACTGTAACTCTAAAGGTGTAAAGAAGCATTAATACTGAATCACTACCATAAATTTAGGTATTCCGCATGCCAGCAAAATCTAAAGAGGAAAAAAAAACTGCAGAGGACAAAACCTGGCATTCCTTAAAAGCCTATAGGTAAGATCAGGCAGTAATGATACTGGAACGGTAAGCTGAATTATCTGAACTTCAAGTCCGAGCAGCGTCCAGCATAAGGGATTGAGAGGACTTTTTGGTTCTTTTCCCCCTCCATCCTTTGGGAGTTACAACCTTGATTTCTGGAACTGATTTCCTATGAGATCCACAGAAGTACTATACTCATTACCCCTCTCACCACTGAATGCCAAAGACAACTTCAAGTGACCTTTTGCATCCTGAACACTGCATACCAAAAAAGCCCAGGCAGAACAACTTCACAATACAAAAGCATGTTATCCATGAAAGCAGAGAAGACTGTAAGCAGCAGGTTATCTGCAGAAGAGTTGAAGAAAGGAACCACACAAGACTTGAGGGATGCTTTACCTTACCACCACCCCAGGTACACTCTAACTGTAGCTCAAGGACCTCCTTATGTGAAGGCATCAACTGCGTATTTAACAGCCCGTAAAAAATTCCTCTTTCATGACTTTGTCCCATCACGTTTTGAACCTATACTATCTTTTAGTGCCAAAAGTATCCTGTGGCAAGAAGGCCCACAGCTCGGTCAACAGTTTAGCTATTTCATCACTCTGACCCTCCTTGTGTCTTATCTTTGTACCATCTCTAATTCACGTTTTTGAGCAGGAGAGAGACTAGAACCACACACAATATCCAGGATGAAAGAGCACCATGAATTTATACACCCACGTAATGCTTTGTTCTCCTACTTTTCTAATAATTCCTATTATCTTATTAGAGTTTTACAACTGAGCATTGTGGTAACGTTATTTTTCAGAAGATCTTATCAATAACACCAAGATTTCTTCATTAGTAGGTATTTCAGGCATCACTGCCAATTTAAGTCAAGAATTATCTCTTCCCATGAAGCAAACTTCACACCTACCTACACTTAATGTCACCTGCTATTTTAGAGGCCAGTCATTCAAAACCATGTTGCCTTCCAACAACTCTTCACAGTTAAGTTTTAAATCTATATACAGATGCACATATATGCACACACATTCATATACATGCACAAATACACACCCCTTTCCCTTACAAATTTTGTCACCTTATTTCCTTATTCCCTTTTCCATATGGTTTAATGCTACACTGAAGAGCAGACTGCACAGATCCCTGTGTAACTTCTTCCCCAGGGACCTCATGGAGGTCTGCAAGAGCCTTCAGCAAAGCAGTTTGTCAAATTATCTGAATTTGTAAAAGATTATCTGCAGACAGGGTCAGAAATGAGAACACAGCTCTTCCCACCTAGGAGGGAAGTAAGTCCCTGTGGTGCAGATTTCCCCTGATTTGAAAACACAGGCTCTCACCTATAATTTCCAGATGCTACTTCAAATGACAAGCCTCACTGCTTGTAACCTGTGTGCTACCCGCTGCTTGCAGGTAAGTCAATTCTTGAATTGCCTACAAGGTTCTGGAATCCAACTATGGTCCACAGAACTCTGCTTATTGAGGTCTTCTGGTAAGTCCTAATGAACCCACAGCACTACTAAGCTGGGGGGGCGGGCGCATAGTTAAAGATAAAGGCAAGTTTTAAAATAAATTACTGCAATCACATAAGCTTAAATGAAAGATACGCAACCACACTGGGTGGTTATACAAATAGAACAGGAAGAAAAAAAACCCCAAAACAAACCCCAAATATTACAAATATATGTTATAATAAAAATTTATACAAGAGCATGCTAATAGAAGTAATCTACAGCATCTTTTCAAACCTTTGACTCAAACTATCCTTTGGAGGCAGAAGGGTTGCACTGCTGTTCTCCCACCAGGGCAGTTTCAACAGCAGCACAAGGTACATAGTATAGAAAAGCTTTTCCCTCATGCACTGTATTCTAAAAAAAGTTTAGTTCAGGGCTTCTCTCATCAAATTTTGCTGTAGTCGTGTGAAATTACAAAAACAGACTGTTGTGCAGCCATTGTACAATAAACCCCTTGCTGCTGCAGCAAGCCACTGTGGGACGACTGGAGGGCTCCTAATCCAGCCCATCCCTCTGCAGCGCATGAGCGAGCTAATTACCGCTGATTTTTTCCTAATTAAATGAATGCAATAGCCAGTTCTCGCAAATAACATAAACTGGATAATGAAGAGACTTTCTGTGCGCTTTCAGATGAACTTGCTAAATGCAATAAAATGAACATCTGCGTATCGTGAGCTCTCTGCTAACAAGTTTGTTTATAACACAAAATGGAAAGACCCAAGTCAGAATAAAGGAGTTTTAAACAAAGCCTTTCCTCAAAAGGAAGCGGTTTTGAAATTTATACATGATTAGAAATGCACAATTTCTCAATCTTCTTAAGAGGCCATATCTGATGTTATTAGAAAAATAAAATTTTATATCCTACATGACTCAAACTAGAAACAGTTTGTAACTTTACGTCTACAGCTCCTATTTTTGTGATGTATTGACCAGGATAGAAATTATTTTACAATACTTGGTGCCAAATCTGCACATGATGCCCATATAACTTCGGGTTTAAATACTATTTGCAGTTTTTCATTGAAAGGTTTAATCTTCCACATATGCTTTGCAGAAAGGATAGGAACAACAGCACTGTCACATACCTGAAACAACCACCCACAACTGGTTTAACCTTCAAACATGTACAACCCAAGCAAATTGTTCTGTTTATATTCAGCATGCTATAACCTAGATTATCTTCATTTCAAGTGAAGCTGGCAACTTCTCTCCCCCCAAAAACACAATTAAATAAACTTAAGGTTTTGTTTTTTTCCACTGCATTATTTCTTTGAAGGGAGGGATTCCAGATTAATTCAGTGAAAGAGAAATATTTCCAAAACATTTAACACCCCCTCCCCACAAGACCCTTTCCCATACACTGCATTAGTAATCTGCTCTGAATGGAGCTTATCGCATGGCTAGGGGCCAAGAAATAAAAGCTTCAATACTTAACACAGGTGCAGACATGGAGGAAAAATAACCAAGCAACTTATTTTTACCTTTGAGATAATATCTTCTTTATTTCACTTTAATCTATTTATAGTAGCTCACTGCACTTGGATCTGAAAAAATGTCAATATGATTTATGAACTTTTAGGAATTTTAGGAAAAATTAAATATTACTCTTATTAATCCATTCCATGATGTTTTGGAAAACAAGTTCAGTGGTTGCACCTGTACGCTAAAATCAAATGGTTACACAAGAACAGCTTGTCTCATTCAAAGAGAAGTTATCTAGTGGATATCAGAACACTACAGTTTGCTTTCTATACCTGCAAACGTCCTTTAAAAATATACTTTCATATAGTACCTAGGACAAAATGAGAAAAATCATCAGGACGAATGTTAATTCAAGACAGCTAAAGCTGTATGAAGAAAAAAAGACCTCTACCTAAACAAACAAAGCTTTGGAAACATTTTTCTTGTAGCAGCTTGAAGCAAAAAACTTCTTTTGCCCTACATAAATTATTTATTACAGTCCTCAAACCTGGGTGGATTAAATACCTGCTGTTGGTTACTGGATGCTCATTTTCTAAGGATCAAAAGTAGTGGAATTCTGAAGTCACTTTTCTAATACATGACTGAGAACTCAGCACTGCTCTCTCTGTACAAGGCTGTGATCCATCATGAGA
Source organism: Elanus axillaris (assembly GCA_026212715.1). Lineage (NCBI taxonomy): Eukaryota > Metazoa > Chordata > Aves > Accipitriformes > Accipitridae > Elanus > Elanus axillaris. The sequence continues at coordinate 40,110,907 of JANZLQ010000078.1, forward strand.
TACAGCTCTAAATGTTAAAACCAGCCTCTTAACTGACAAGCAGGGATAAGAAACCATGAAAAAGCTCAAAACAGCACAAAACCCGACGTATCCCAAGGCAAATTCCAAAACCATAAAGCAGTTGGTACACTTCAGTCTGTACAGTGAGGTTTGGTTGCACATACATATATATATATGGAGGTTATACTTTCGTATATGTCAGCTGCTCTCATAAGCCATGATTTAAACACCTGTGCTGTCTTGCAGCGTTGTAGTATTCAAAAGGCTAGGATGGTTGCTACTAGGAAATACTATGTTAAAAGAAATGCATCTGTCAGGGCCCAAATCCCTGCATTTATTCAGCTCAAAGCCTGAAGGCAGATCCACTGCTTCAGGGGCATCCACATTTCCTAATGAAGCTGAAAAGTTAAAAACTGTTTTAACAACCTAATTAACCTACTGAACTATGTTCTGAGTGAAATACCTTTAAGTTCAAATTAAACAGCTCAGATTCTGGCCATCTCCTCTCCTGTTCCAGTGCTTGACAAGCTAACAGGGCTACACCGAGACCACTTCCAATTTCAAGAAGCAGCACATGTAGATCTGTATCTCCAAAGGACTGAAAAGTAGGTCTCCTTGTGATCCAGGAAGGAACTAATTAACACTTAGCACTTTCATTTTTGCGCCTGTATTGCTTGCCACTGCAACAGCCTGGGACAGAAGATGGATGAGAATACAAAGAAGGTTAGGAGATGTCCACCTCCAGCGGCACTCCAGTAACTACTCCAGCAAGACGAGCCAGGGAGCTGCTGTACCTTTGCCTGCTATGTAAAGAGCTGGACATCGTTAAAACAAGAGGTGAAATGTGCCCATCCAGCCTTACTTGGGTTCTCCTCTGAGCCAGAGGAGAGCCCAAGCTGTGCTCAGTACCTGTCCTGCGCTGGCATCCATCCACCTGGTCAGCACCTGGCGTCAGAGGAGAGAGCATCAAGGACCAAGGATCAAAGGCCTGTAACAGGGTGCCCTGGTTTTCGAGGCTGACCTGTGCACGCTCGCTTCCTTTTCACATAGGACTAAGTAGCTGATGAACACACTAAAAAAGGTGCTACAAGGATATATGACCTTTTTTTAATGTGTATGTGCACATGCATGCAGTTAACAGTCAAACCTTTTCCTAGTATTAGCTTTTTTTGAGAAGAGGCACAGCACTTCATACGTTCCAGAGGAGCTTATGGATATAAAAATCTCAAAACATACATCTGCTTAAAAAGATAAATAAAATTAGTAAATAAAATAAATAACTAGCCACACCCCACAGTCACTCTTCCATCAGCTGGTAGTCTGAAATGGTAACAGAGCTGCCACACATACAAAAGACCAGAACCACTTAGGAAAAAAAAAAAAAAAAAGGAAAATGAAAAGAAAAGAAATAAACCCCCTCATCTCACTTTTACACCTCACACAAGGCAAGGTTGCGGCACCAGAGTTTAGTGTTTGTCGGCGGAAGTAATCAAAGTTTTTTTCCTTTGCTAAAACAAAGTATTTCACTTCTAAAGTAAAACTCATGCAATGCAAAAGCGATGGTTCAAAACAGCTTAAGGGCAAAATAAAATACAGCAAATAATGCAAAAGTAGCTCCAATACCAAAAGATTACTACCGTTTTTAACTGGATGGAAAATGAAGCTAACTGAACTCGGCAGGTAACTTAATGGTACAAAATAAATGTATTATGCTACAAAATAAATGTAACTATTTGCAGTGACACTGTGGAGCCATCTCTCCATACCTATAGTGCTTCAGCAAGTTTAATGTTTAGTCTCAGCCACAGTAATCTATAAATGGTGTAGAAGCAATATCCATAGAATCTGATGTATTTAAAGCAGTAGCACACCATGAAGATTCACTTTAAAAAATACATTTTCTGTAAAAAAAAATTTAAAAAAAAATCAAAGCATTTCAGAAGCTGCAGCATTTCATTGTTTGAGCAAGGACCGAGCTGCTCGATCTGGAGATTTTCCCAGCGCCGAGGTTTGGAGCGGCAGTTGAACAGGAAATACTGTGCAGTCTGTGCATGCATTACATTCCTGTCCCACCCCGAGCGGGCAGCCAACAAACAAACCTTTCTTCTAGTAAAAGGGAGGGGGGGGGAGAGAGAGGAAAAAAAAGGCAGACTGCATAAAGTTCACCAGCAGATGTGACCTATGAATCCAAACTGGCCTTTTCTGCTGATAAAAAGAATTCAATGCATTTGCAATGTTGGTTGTTGGTGTAACGTCACAGTTCTGTGAAGCTGCATCAGCAAAGACCTAGAAGTTTAAAGATGCAAAATCTGCAATGCTGAGCTTCTGCAGGGTGCTCTAAGTGAGCAGTAATTGCACATATGTCAGAGGGTTTATTTTAAGAAAGTTTTGCCAAATATTAGTAGCGGCTTACAATAAAGCTGCAACAGTTAATCAGAACTGAATTTTGTACAGCAAAAAAGACCTATTCACAAAAAGGGTGATTGTTTTATTTCATGTGCAGCACTAACAAGCAAGGACTCAACACTTAAGTTTGTCTTCAACCGTGAAGTAACCAACAAAATTAATAACCAGAACATATGTTCGTGTATCTTGACTCTTTTGAATTGCTCCCAGGTTGGCCTCTTAAATCCTGGAAGATATTTAATAATAATTTGTTAAATACTTGGGAGAGAAGGCAAACGAGAAACAAACAAATGGAAACATGAGCAGCACATGGGGTCAAAACGGCAGTATCTCAGAGTTTGTTAGTCATGGCTGATACCCTCTGGCATTGGAAGAGGATTAGAGTCAAAACGGCAAGGAAGCAAATGTAAACAAGCATGTGTTTACAGAGCAAAAATATGTACAGTATCCGATCTGCTCTATCTTGGATTGTGCTTACATGTAACATGGTGGGAAAGGCAGAAAAGAACAACTTGCCAAATGCCAAGTAGCTAAAATACAGGAAAAGCAGATACAAGCAAGCAATGCACGGGCATCTGAAGCCATCAAACAACCAAAGCAGTTAATAGTTTTCCCCAAACGTTAATTTAATTCAAAGCTGGTAAAATAAAAACCCAGCCTTTGAACCAATGCTGATTACACAAGAAGAGTGAAAAACACACTAAAGCACTTCTGCAGAGTGTGTTTTCTTATTACGCATGGCCCGAACGTAGACAGACGGACACTCACATGTGGTATGGACACACACACGGCCTCTTGCAACGCCTGCCTGCCTCTTCCTTAAGAAGTTATACCATGAAATCAGTATGAAGTTACTGAAGAGCTGTAAAAGTCTCTTCTTCCATGCTCTACAGGCACCGTGCAGTGTATAAAACACCAAGCCACCCGCCTGCAACATGCATTTTATCCAATCCACTATTTTTTCCAAGTCAAATCGTGATCCAAACCTAAAAAATATTGCCGAGCACCTTATCTACGATCGGCTCATTTCCTTTTCCAGTTTGTTCTACTGAATAAATAGATGTTTGGGTCTTTTTTTCCCAATGACCAAATTCACAACCTGAGGTTGTGAAATTAATCTGAGTTTCTTTCTGCTTCCTGCTGCAAACAGGTTGACTCAAACATAGGTGACAGTTTTGGTACTCTTTTTGACTTGTAAAGTATGAGACAAGTGGTTCACCAAACCCAAATATAGAAGAAATTCTTCTGCTCTCTTTCCCCTCAAAAATACTACCCTACCTCCAAACAAAAGCCTTACCAAAACCGTGCTCATCTGAGGAGAGTAAGCTTAATTTACTTTTCCTAAATATAGCTGTAAGACATTCCCATGGAGACAGCAACATTCCCAACTGTACTTTTTTTCAGCAAATACTTCAGCAAGACATCAAATCTAAAGTATTAGTCTATTTTTGCAGGCTTTCTCATCTCTTTCCTAGGAACAGCTCTTCTCTAACAGATTCATCTCGCAAAAATGCTGTTAAGGGGTGTTCCCTTGCAAGGAAAAGTTTTGTTTCTCCATTTTGCCTTATGAATTTTTCATTCACTCCCTAAGGATATTTTGGGACAGGCTAGAATTTTCATTCCTGCCAGGGAAATTGCGCATCCAAAGTTTGCTCCCCAAAAGATACACCCCTAATAGTAAAAATCAAGCTAGGACACCTTTTTTTTTTTTTTTTTAGCTCCTTTGATGCCTGTTTCCAATTACCAGTTATTTCTCCCAACCCATTGCTATTTTGTGGATATTGAGTGCAGTTTGCATAAAACATCCACTCTGCGAGAAAGTACACATTTAAAATGATGGTGCTTCTGCTAACATGTTTTAGAGAACCAAAGCCAATTAAATAATGTAATTTCTGGAAAAGACTGTCTTAATGGACTAAGGAACATGCATGGCTACTTATGAAATATTTACCTTCTTTCTTTGGAAGAAAAACAGAAGTTGCATAACTTCAAAAAGACATTGACTTTAATAGAGATGTAGTTATTTGGACCAATTACTGTTTTTCCCCGTTCCTCCCTGCCCCTCCTCAAATTTCTCTGTATGATGAAACCCAGATACAAAAGAAGAAAGAGGAACCCCACTCATTTGGGAAGAGGAAACTTCCTCTAAATCACTGTATCATCTGTGCTTCAGTCATTAATATAATGCAAAAGTAATAGCTGTTTCTAGCAACTAAATATGCTCTTGAAATCAATTTACAGCCAGCATACCGCAAATATCACTTTAGCAGGTTATTTGAATTCAGTGGTTCTGGGAGCAAAATTAAATCATCATATTTTGATTATAAATTTAATTGTTGCATCTTTACTTGCAGGGATTTCTCAAGGAGCAGTCCAGAAGACACTTGAATGTACCTGCTCGGACAGAATCTGACTTAGAGGAATCGTTGCCAAAGTAGTTTCTTCTCCAACTTTAGCTTCCATGGCGTAGATTTTACCCAGACTTAGATTACCCTTCATAAATTCATTTTTTTAAAAACACTTGCAATATTTATGGACATGTAATACATGTAATACTAATCCAGTTTACAGAGAGAACAATGTTTGCAATTTTATTTGCTGCTTTTTTTCTTCAAGCTGTTGCATCTACCCTCACCAGCTAAGCTAGAAAGAATTTTGATGGATTTAAGTTTTCAGTAAGATCCACACATACTCAGTAACTATATTAAATCTAAAGTAATTACAACATCAGGCACTGAGGGTTTTCAATTAATGGAAGTGTCACCTGCAGAACAGCAGCACTGCTAGGTATCTCTGACAAAAATTTTAAGCTTAGTTCATCTTTCTGTAACAGAGCATCTATTGTTATACTCCTAAGAGGTAATTAAAAAAAACCCACAAAAGCGTACTGCAAATTCTCATTAATAATTTGCTAAAATACCTAGCATTGCCCTGGTGAAGTATGAGCCCTCTCTCCTTGGCTTTCAAACTCCTCTTCCCTGGGGTGTACTTAAAAAGGCCAGTAGGATACAAGCTGTCATTTTTGAAAGACAAGTGTAATGTACTCACTTGAAGTTTAAAACATCTAAATGTCTATCTGAATCCTGATCAACTACAAAAAAAAAACCCTGACTACAGAGGAAGGAACAGCCAAAACCAATATACATCTGACATTGTTTTAAAATGTTTAGTAGTCCAAAGATTTTTATTGCCCCAGTGGCTGGGTATGTATGTTGCACCAAAACACAAAGGTGAAGTAAATATCAAAACCCCCTTTAAGAAAACATTCAACTTCCCTCATTCAGCAAGTCCATAATTTAAATAAAAAGTAGTATTTCACATTAAGAATTAAAAAGCCTGAAATGGTAACTATCAACAGTCTCAAAGGTAATTCAACCAATATCAGCAATGTGTATAACAGCATGGACTGCAGGTACTGCTTAATATTAAGTGTCTTTTCAACTGATCCCAAGAAGCAAACTGGAAAATACTCATTCCTAGCTCTTCTGACCTTGTGCTTTGGACTCAAGAGTATTTTACCCATTCAGCATTCCCAGATCATTAAAAGCAGCACGTTCCCACCTGGAAATATGATTTCCAGAAAGCTAAAACTAGATTAAGAATGAAACAAAAGATACAGGAAACTGCAAGTTTCATATGATAAGGTTACTACAGTTTTGACAAAAAAAAGCAGCAAAACTTGCTCAACTTCCAGCAATTCCTTTCTAGATGAAAACCAGTTTATTGCCTGTTTAGAAATTCAGATGATAAAAAATGAAAATAAATTAATTTTTCTTATTCCACTAAGCTTAACAGGAGGGGAATTTTTAAAAAGCATTTCAGGGCCTTAGACAAGTACTTAGATGCCTCTACCAAGCTGACAGTTCAGCTGCAGGTTGGAACAGCTGCAGACACGTTTAATTGCTTCTCCAAACACCCAAAACATCAAGTACTTTTGACCTATTTGAAATATCCTAAACTTTGTACTAAAAGGAATGCACACAATTTAATACCCATGCTTTAACTTCTAAAAATCCTGTAAAGCAGAAAGCTACCCACTTGCTATTTTACATATAAGTCATGAGAAAGCATGAATAACTGACCACTGCATAATAACTGAAGAAGTAAAATAACTAGTGTCTTCAGGACTGCAAGTTTGGAGTAGTTAAAAATAAACTGTTTCCTTAATTCTACCAGGAAAAAAACCCCAACAAACCAACACCAAACAGAAAACCAGTACAGTTAACTTTTTTGGTTTTACTGCAGCAAAAATGATGAAATTTGTAACTACATGGATACATCTTTGTCCTGGTTTCAGCTGGGATAGAGTTCATTGTCTTCCTAGTAGCTGATATAATGTTGTATTTTGGATTCAGTACGAGAGAAGAATGTTGATAACACACTGATGGTTTCAGTTGTTGCTAAGTAGAGTTTAGACTAAGTCAAGGATTGTTCAGCTTCTGATGCCCAGCCAGCGAGAAGGCTGCAGTGGCACAAGAAGTTGGGAGGGGACACAGCCAGGGCAGTGACCCAAACTGGCCAGAGGGGGATTCCATACCCTGGGATGTCATGTCCAGTATAGAAAC
>JANZLQ010000078.1:40126835-40151960 GCA_026212715.1 Elanus axillaris
AAAAAAGAGTTCTCAATTTGTTCAGCTTTTCACTGCAGGTCAGCTTTTCTAGTCTGATTTCTTTCTCCCTGCTCCTTGGAAAGCTCTCAAATCCAAATCCAGTGCTCAAAGCTTAACACAGCAGTTCAGAAGAAGTCTTTCCAAAACAGGGTACAGCAGGACGACTTCACCGTTCTTATAAATCAGCTGTCACACTGGAATGCATAAACAGGCATATCTTTTTTTTTTTACTGCTGCGTGTCAAATCTGACTACTACAAATATATCAGGATTTTCTATGGAGTAGCAACACAACCAGTTGTCCTTTTTTCTCAGTTTTTGCAGTGGTTTATTCCACAAAATCTTGAAATAGTCTGACAAAGTAACATGAAAAACATAGGATATACATTTAGCTCATCCAGTCCCTTTCCATTTTAGTGGGAACACCCAGTATGTCTTTTATTTCAGTACCTGAAGATTGAGTACATTCTCCATTGTATCATCCAGGCCATTAATGACGGACCAGTGCCAGACCTAGAACAGATTGCTGCACAGTCCTGCCTGCCATATCCCTTTGAAGGCCTTGAACTACTGATACACTATGTAAAGATTTCTGCACCCATTTTATACCAGGTTGTATGCAGACCACATTTTTCTAGTTTATAGTCTTAAAAGCTTCACTTCGGCTCATGGTAATCTACTAGTTTTTCCTTTCATTGCTACCAAGTTACAGAACTAAGTTCAGTTTCTTTGACATGGATTATTTTAAAAAAGAAAAATCTGCTGGATATTATCACTCTCCTTGGGTTCCTGCAATATTTCTTGTGTTCCCATGTTCCTTTCTGAAAACTGAAATTAGAAATTATGAATAAGGCAGCCTAAGTATTATGTTCATTCTTCTGAGTTTTTTTAGATGCTTATTTACTCTTCCCAAGGTGTCAAAGGTAACAGCTCACAGCTCTGAAGTTGTATAGTTTCACACCAGCCACTAAGCATCCAGTGATTTAATTTGCCATCTGCTCTCAATTAAAGTCTTAGCCAAAGACTGATACGAGCTTCCCTTCCCCCCTTTTAATAAAATATTTTAGTCTCAGTTGGTAACTTCCTCTTCCTGCTGAGCAGCAGACCAATTCCTTTGTTTCCCTTTCATTACCACAATACTTGCCGATTCTTTGTATTCCCCACAGCCACTGCTAGGTGGATGTTCTGGCAAGCACAAGTCACAGAACATAAAAAAAAAAAATAATTAAAAAAATTAAAAACAACAACAAAAAATACCAGAGAAGAAAAAAATATTCTTTATACTTACCCCTGCTCAAATCACCCCTACTGGAAACTAGGTAAGACTTTCTGCAGGCTTCCTTCCTTCCTTCTTGTGCTGGAGAAGCTTGTCCAGTTAGTGAGTTACTATATTTTTCTATCCTTCATTTAAACTGGGACAGTCTGTGCTTGTCTCCATAATAAAAAATTCTGTTAAACTGCCACCTCATCTTAGGTCCTCTTTTTTTTTTTTCAGGTTTGCATCTATAAAAACAGAGTCGTGTCTCCCACTTCTCAGACTTTGAGGTTTGCCACCTTGTAGTGCACTGATTTTAATGGGTTTTTTTTCCTCTCTTTCCTTCTCTTCCCGCCTCAAACACCCCGATGAATGCCACCATTTCACAGTCACCCCTTTCAAACCACCCTCTGCTTTTGTGATCTCAGTGCCTCCTCACCTATGATTTCAGAGTCACATCTTTTCAGAGTCACACCTTTAGGGATCTCTATCAGCTGCCCTTCCTACATCAAAGCCTGTTTGGACACTGGGAAGATGTGCTGGACAGTATGTCCTGCTGTACTCCTTCCTCAAGTGTCTAGTTACAAAAATCACTTCACCACCATCTCCTGTGGTTTGAATCATTCCGGACTCTTATACAGCATATAAGGCACGTGCTAATTGCAAGATGCTATCAGGCACTTGAGTGAAAGCACAGTAAGGATACAAAGACATCCAAGAAAAACTATCTACTACAATGTGACTGTACTGACATCATCAGTAGTGCTCACTTTTATAACCTATTATGCTAACAATAAACATGTTTTGTGAGAACCTGGCTACTACAGAAGCTGTCTGGTGCTACCGTTTTACAGTAAGTTTTATTATTTCTAACATTTCACCTCAGTCTTTCTAACTCCATAAATGAAGTTCAAATGTTTAATTACTACGTCATAAAGACCCATCACAAGGCCGTTGGGTGCTTCACCACTTAACAGAGAGCGCTTGTGAAGCTGACACTGTCCTGCCACACAATGACTGAGCAAGGACAGCACTGAAGGTGTGTTGTTCTGATGTACCATCGCAAAGCGCAGCAGTCTTCAAAGAGCAAGTGCAAACATTATTTATGTGCTCTATATCACTGTCACTGCTCTTGTTCATACAAAGCGCATCTTAGTCCGTCCTACAAACCACGCAGTGTGAACGCAGGCTGTAGGCTGGCTCTTCCTGCATAAGAGACAACTCGAGCAACTCAGAGTTCATGTCTGTAACAGGTAAAGGACTCGGCGAAACTGTAATAGACTCTGCCTCTTCCTGCCCTTTGCAGATCCCCTCCTTTCACAACAGCAGCTTTTACCATGTCTGCTGCAAATATGTGCAGCGCATTGATCCTTTTTCACAAACACGCAACTCATCTCGGGTATTTCTAAAAAATGATTGCTCTAACAAATCTTCATGTCTAAATGAAATGTGAAAGTTATTTTGAGAGAGATGCATATCAATCCTTAAGAGATGAATCTTACTCTCTTAACAAGAAAATTTTAGGTTGTATTTTCAGAGTCTAAGTGCCAGAGAGGCACTAACACACAAATTCTGTAATTCTGCTCAAATCCTCATATAAGTACCTCTCAACAGGGCATATTTCCCCTTTTGATCAAATGAGGGCCTGACTACAGCCTTTTCTGCCTGAGTGAGAATGCTACCCAGCTCCCTTTAAGAAAGCTGTCACCAAGACCAGCATTTCCACTGTGACTAACCACACTGAAATAAAGTGGTTTTGTTTGGTGGGGTTTTTTTTTAGTGCTTTTTTTGTTTGTTGTTTTAAGCTTTTTCCTAAATTGATTCTGAACTCAAATGCCTGGGAGAGAGGATGTAAAAAACCAAAAACCAACAAAACAACAAACAAACTTTGTGCAATTTTGTACTGTTTGTTAATTCATCTTTGAACAGTGTGTAGTATTAGTACAAAAAAAAAAGTCCACAAGCTCAGCAGTCAGTGAAACACCTATGCATTTCCCTAAAGTTTTTCTTATAGGTAGAATATAAACTGACCACCAACACTTTAATCAGTATTAAGCATCCTTACATGAACAGATAAAAATTATACCCTGTTTGTCTTGAGTTGATTTTTTTGTTTTAAGCGCACTACTTCTGATCAGTATTGTATACATCCAAATGCTCAGTGTAATAGGAAGCTCAAACATTAAAAAAACGAAGAAGAACTTCAGAATTCAAGGACTCCTAATAGGAGGAAACAGAATGGATGTTCAAGACCAATTATACTTACAGATCAGATGGACACCAACAAGTTCCCATCACATTTCAAGCAATAACCAATGTCTCCATGCAACACAGCTAACAGAGGAGGTACCCAAACTTACAACAATCTCTTCTAACAACGAATGTTTCTACCACCATGCTCAATCTAGACTATCATTTGACACACAGGCATGCTTAAATCTGTTCTGCTCTTCTGCATATATATGCATGCCAAGCAGATGAAGAGAATTGCATTTGTAGTGATGAATGAAATGACTACAAGCACATTTGTAATGTTTCACATCAATGGTGACATGTTCATCTTTCAGGTTTTCAACATGTACAACCACCTTTCCATCATGAGATGTCTTACTACAGACTCCAGCAAAAGCAACCGCAACAATTAGCAATCTGTTTGGCACATTTATCTCTACAGATAGCTCATGAAATCAGAGAGTGGGAAGAACAGGATGAATCGTAAGGAAAACCAGAGTCATTTATGAAAACGACAGTAAGAGGTCAGACTCTATATACTACCAGCAAGTGACCTAATGACCCTTTTTTAAGGACTAGGGCTACAATCTTGTTTTAATAAGAAGCAGGTGCACATTAAGAACACAGTTTTTCATGGACAGCAACGTAAGAAATAAACATTGATGACACTCCAAACATACCATTTGCTTTAGGAAATGAGAAGCCCATCAGTTATCAGGGGCAGACCAGGATGTACAACTACCAGGACCGCACCCCCCGTCTCCATGCCAAGGGAGGCCCCATACGTTTCAAGAACTTATGAAGCAACTTTTCTGAAAAAGTTCAGAGTACAGGATTTCCAAACGCATTTATGCTAAACTTTGTGGAGCACTGCTAGCAGATAACCTAGTGTCCTCTATTTTTCAGGTACTAGTCAAAATGGTAATCGATGAGAATACGCCATTGATGAAAGGCCAGAAGAGAAACAACCATGATCTGCTCCATGTAGAATCACAGTTTAAAGGTAAAGCTCTATGAAGCATAAAAAAAACCAACAAAAAACCCCAGACAAACCCAAACCACACAACCTTTCTTCCACCTAACACAACCCCTCTTTAAACTTATGTTCAGAAAGTGAGCCAAACGCACACGAGGAAACAGAGAAGATGAGGCTGCAGCAGCTTGTCATATCACACTGGAAAATTTTATTAACTTTTTTTATAAATCTATTTTCCTTTTAAGTTAAGCTTAACTCCATGGATAAAACACACACTGATTAGCTGCTATTTTTGTTTCCACAGGGCCATCGTTGACAGCAGTTTTGCTGAAAAGTCCCACAACACTGAAAATAGCAGCAGAGCTAGCGTACAAAATGATTTTCAGTAACACATCAAAATACGCTGTCAAAGATTAACTTCTTGCCTCCAAAAGCAAAGACACTCTTTTAACTGTTAATCTACCAAACTGCAGTTAATAGAGTCCTCTAGTTACCCGTACCAGAGACATACAGCACAATATATTATGAACGTATACCAAATACAGCTGGTAAATCAGAGAAGACTTGCCCTCAAATTATGCAAAAACTAGCTACTTGGATTATTTTGGTACTAACACTCAGTGTTTTGCAACATTTAGCAAAGATAGAAAAAATAATCCAACTCTGTGAACATGAGTTTTACTGTAAATGCTTCACTTCTGGCCTTGCTATCCCAAAACAGAGGGCACCAAGTAATTGGCTAATCCACTTTCAGAGATTTTTTAATTTGTATTTTCTTACTTGAATAAACTGCAAAACTATCACCTGCCTTCTCCTGCCATTTCACTGCATGAGAATAAAGCCTGTATCTTATTATGCAGCTTCACGTTTGTTAATCTTCAAGCAAAACAATTGAGTGAAACACTAATACACTGTCACCAAAACAAACTAACAATCAGAAAATGTTCCATTGAGTGTAACAGAGCTGTATGCCCAAATAATGTGAGAAACCAAAGCAGTAATTAACACGAATTGTTTTATGTGACAGAATGAACAGAATATAAACAATCTACTATCCTGACACTGTTTAAAGAAAGAGTTGGCTTGTTATGGCCTAGTTAGTATTATGGCAATAAAACAAAGGACACTGCAAAAGGTAAAGGTGAAGATAAGGAAAGGATATATCAATTTTATTGGGAGATACAAAAGGAATTTTTTTTTCTTTGAAGACAGGATTCAGAGGAATTTTTAAAATGAGGTACAGATTTTCTAAAGAGAGATCTACCCTGTAATTTTTTTGAATCTTCTGTACTGAAAAATTAATGTTCATGGCATTCTGATGAAATGTTAAGTTGATTATTATAATAATAACAATAAAAAAAGTATGTACATTCAGGAGAGGCTGTGTTAACAGCAGGTTATATGAAGCATTAAACTATTTCACCTCTGCAAGTTCTGTGCTAAAATTAGAAGTTAGAGCAAAAAGTAGTACCTAAAATACTGTCGTCCTACATGTCCTGGGAAAGTTAAACTCAAGCAGCAGAGAAAGACTATCTTATCTGCAACAGTTTAAGAAAATTTAAAATAGAAATATAAAGAAACCCCAGCACTAGTATCACCAAAAATCCTGTAGTGTTAACAGTTGTTTTTTGTAACCTCAGAAGAGCATTTTGCAAGGGGTAAGTTGTGCCCTTTTGCAATCTTTAACCCCTGTGCTCTTCCTGCACCTTTGTGGAGATACGACCATCAGCAGTTCATTTTTACAGCTGAGGAAAATCAGGGAAACACAGTACCGAAAAGAGGGGACTTGTGTCAGCTGCAAATGCTGGTAACAGTTCATTAAAGGTGAGTATTCTGAAGGATACAAACTCCAGTCTGACATTCACGTCTCTTATGTGACCTGCAGAATTTCTTAGTGACACAGGATTTAATTGGCACAGAAAATAAGAAGAGGCAGAATGAAAGAAGGGTTGAAAAAGCATCCCGAAACACCAAGGTCATCTATGTTGCTGTTCTCTCAAAACCCAACCTGTTCTACATGAAGTCCACACATATATCACCTTACAGTACAATCTCAAAATCTATTTTAACCAATTAGAGATTTGGGGAAAAAATAACTATCGCAAGAAAAATGTAAAAAGTTGTCAGATGGCGATTTATTTAAAAGTAACCTGTTATTTAAGCTTCTTGTTCAGGAACACTGAGCTATTTATGGATCATCATGTCATTTCTGGAGGAAGACCATAACTATCTGGTACCACTGAAGTCCTCAGTCTAATTTTCAGTAGAGCAGTGACACTTAGTGCCCCAAGTTCCCTTGCATTCATACCATACTCTATAAGAGCCATTATCAAAACTACTACTCACCAGGATTATATAGGCTCAGATTCTATGTGTTTTACAGAAAATATAACAAACTGCCACACCAAATTGCTGCAGAATATTAAGCACTGCCAAGTTTTAAAGCAGAGAAAGTTGAATTTTAGAGGCAAAGGATCTCATCTAAATTTTAAATCCAGACAAACTTAAGTTGATTTCAAGACTGAGTATGTATATACACTGCGTAACAACAGCAAACTACTCAGGAGCAAGACCACTACATAGTTGGGAATGTGTTTGTCAAGGAGTGAAAAATATGTAATTTATTAACAACAACAACATCATCAACAACATCTCATTACTTCCCTTTCCATCTTTGAAAAGGTGAGCTGATACCACTATTACCTTCACATAAATACATACCCAGAAAAAAATAATTGTCTACAATCACAGCTAAGCATCTCTAGGTATTCTGTAGGATGGCCTCAAACAAAGTGGATAAAAAAAAGCCAGGAAGGGTTGGTTGGGGTTTTGGTTTTTTTTTGTTTGATTTCTTTTTTTTTTTTCCTTTTCCTTTTCCCTTCTCCATTTCTGGAGAGTTTTGTTTGTTTCTGGAGAAAGCACATGCTGTTGCTCTATCTGAAATACTAACCAGTGAAACATTTTTATTAACAGCCTCTCTCGAGCTTACCTGTTTTTTGTTTTCCAGAGAGACTATGCTTTCTGTTTTGGCTTTTACTGTAATGAACAGATATAAGCACTGTAACACTGTAAAAGTGTGCTTCCTACTTACTCAGTTTTATGCTGTAGCTATAAACCTAACACACAAGTCCCTACCCAATATGTTCAAGATGTAAACCCACAATTACACAATCTGCTAAAACCAGCAGAAATCTTTGCCACTGACCTTATGTTCCCCTCTTCTCTCTTGGAGAAAATTAACTCAATCAAAAGGTGGTGGGGTTGGAGCAGGGGGGTGTTAACTATAGCTCAGACATACAACACTGGACAACACATGGGCATAAAAGCACCAGTGTTTGTCAGCCCAATTCTGCCTTTATCTTCACCCTTATCCAAGTAGTTTTCTGTGCAATTAAAAAGAGTTCATGGATTAATAGTGCGTATTTACTGAAACACTCAGTAACTTGGGTACAGTGTCTCAAGAACCAGCAGGTCAAATCCTTAACAAGACAGTGCTGCAAAAGAAGAATATGCCTTTCAAATGTACTCAGCTTCCATTTTCCTAAGTGACGTAACACGTTTTTTTTGACACATAGTATGACTTTGTTGAAAGTAGGATTTTGTTTATTCTAGAAAATTTTAAAAGCTGTGCATGCACAGTAGGAGAAGTACTTTCAACAGGTGATTATGCTAAACCAAAAAATGGTTTAGATGAGTACTTGAGAGCATGAGCATTGTACTATTTTGCAAAGTGGGGAACCTATAGCTATAGTATCTTCCTGTCTTCAGGACAAAATACAGCCAAGGCAAGTGAGAGGACAGAATGAAGCACTGGCTTTAAACTGAAAATCACTACATAATGAAAGAGAACGCTCTTTGCAGATGAATGATATTTAAGTGAACAGAGAACTTCTTGAGGAAGAGGGAACGTCAGACAAACAAGCATTTTATTATTCTTCTGTATATCTAGATTAACATTTTAAGCACATACAGCTACCTAGGGGGAAGTTACAGAGAAGACGGAAAGAGACTCTTGGAGGTACACAAGAACAGTAGAAGATGCAACGGATCCAAGTTGTAGCAGGATAAATTCCTCCTAAATATTAGGAACTACAGTGGCTGAACACTAGAAGAGGACCCCAGACAGGCTGTAAAATCTCCATCCTCTGAGACACTCAAAACTTGACCGGACAACGCTCAAAGTATCCTCAGCTCTGCTGTGAGCAAGGACCTGCAGGTGTCCCTTCCAATGTGAATTACCATATGGTACTAGAAGACTGGACACCACCTACCACAATAACAAACCCCATTACCCAAAGGTGGATAACAGGTATTTACAATTAGTTTGTGCTCCTGCATACATATGTAACAACTCAGTTACTTAAAGAACTATACACAAGCATTTACAATGACTGAAATAGCACTAATGGGTTAAAAAAATACTTAAAAAAAAATAAATCTTTTTCTAACATTAGTCTGCCAGTCCTGTATGAACAGTAAGCCTTCTCTTTTAAATTCTTTTACGCAGCAGAAAATTAAAGCTTAGTATTTTTATCTTGAAAAACTGTATTGCCAAATAGGAAAACCTAAAAAGGGCTTGTGTGACATCTGAAAGGTGATTTTTTTTTTTAAACTGACATTTATATTATCGCACCGAATTCTTTAAAAGCCTTCATCCATCTTCCAGTTTTGTTAGCTACCCTATTCTCCTTTTTCTCAATTTTCTGTTTATCCCAGAAATATCAGCCTATCTTTTTTCCAGTTCCTTACTATTTAGTCATCCTCATTCCCTTAAATTACTTCCTAGGACATTAATAGCAGAGGTAGAGCAAGCAGTATCATAGCCTGCCAGAGGAAATAAAACATCATTTTGCTAATCATTGATCACAGAAAAAGGGTAAAAAGTGTTAGCATCTCACTAATTGCTATACGCTTTGTAAATATTTACCAAATAGCAAACTTTCATCATGAATCTTACTGTGTCAAGCTCCAGCAGCGAGCTAAATTTTACCCTTAGTATCACAGCCCACCATCATTAAAATTGTACCACTGAGCACACAGCTGAGCTTACAGAATGATTTAATCTGGTCCTAAAGTAGAATTTCAGAACAGAATTCTAAAGTTGGCTGTAAATTCAACCACTCCAGCCCAAAACGCATAGCAAGTACCTGTGTTAAAATGCCTCCCCTTGAAGTAGAGCTTAAGCTCATACAAACAAAGTCCTGTACAGGTGCCAAGCCACACATACCTGTGGGATGAGACAAGATTCCAAAATATTACAGCTTTAAGTTCACAAAAGGAAGAAGATGGGTACTAGATGGAAGCCCTGCAAGCAGAGCACTGGTCAGATCTCCCAACCCAGGCGTGGCCATGCAGCTCACTATCGCTGTCCTCTTTCCCTCCTCTGATTAGAGCAACCTGAAGCTAAGATCCAAACCACTGAAAGTGTAAGTCAAATGAAATTCATAAAAAAAAATATGAAGAGTCTTAGTTCTAAAGAGCTATGAAAATTTAATTTTGCTATGAGAGCAGGAAATTTATGCTTCCTGAATATAAATGTTAAGAGAGAAGTATATCAATTCTTTTAATGGGATGCACGCTTTGAACTTCTTTTTTTTTTCCTTAGCAGTGCCATGGACTACCAACAAGTATGAGATGAATCCAGTCAGAATCCCACCTAAAACACTCATGTATGTGTGATCTCTCCCCTTCCTTCCACAACAGGATACCATTTCCTTCAACATAGCCAGCCTTGGCGATCTCCCAGATGAATCCCCTTTCCTTTCCATAACTGAGTATTGATTTCCCTTCAATGCTACATACTTCAGAAGAGCAGGGAACTAAAAGCTTCTTACAAAGACTTTTCATAAATAACTATGCAAAGGATCATGATCTTGCAAATATACTTATTTAATTCAGAAACAGATAATTAAAACAGATTTTGTGGAAATGCTGAAGGGTAAGCATATAAATGTGTTGGTGGTACTCACTCAGGAAGCCAGCTGACAAAATCCATCAGAGAAGGCATTAGGAAGAGGTGATTTTTTTATCAATTCCAGTTGCAGCTTTTTGCAATGGGAGATTAGTTAACATCCTATAGAAACTGTGAAAACCATCAGAAAGGCCCCTGGAATAATGCAGCCTTTCCATAACCCTCTATATTGTTCTCCGGGCTGCGCAACAGACACAAGGAGAAGTTTCTCTACAGTGGCAAAACAACAAGCCCCTGCTGATGCTGAGATCAGGTTTGCCTCTATGGAGTAAAGCAGTATGACTTCAGTGTGACATGAAACTTCCACAAATCGCAATTTAAATATTGAAATGCTGAAGTTTATCGATGAGCAAACTACACAATTCTTGTCTGCAACAGGGAAAGTTTTTAAATCTCTTCCATTTTTACTGCATTACCGATTAAATTCAGCCAGGTATTTTGGCTTTGGAAGCTGCAGCGTAGATGGACTTCCAGGATGCTGAAGCACCACGTTACCTAACGCTGTTCAGAACAGCGGGTTTCAAAATCTGAAATCCCGTTTTAACAACCACCCCCAACGCTGCTAAACTTAGAGAAGCAGAACACCACCAACAACCGCTGAAATTTTTTTGCCAAGTTTTCCCTCCTCTTCTCCTCCTCCTCTGAAGAAAGGCTAAAGATAAACGGTGGGACTCTGCAAATCCGTATCCCTGGTTACATTTCAGTGCAGCCACACACCAGTGCGGCACATACAGCGTGCGGAGCTCATGACAAAATTGTGAAATTAGGGTTTTGAACTACTTTCCACATATCTTTGCACACAGCCAAGCATGGAGGTCAGTGAAAAAACTGTGCATGCTTCCTCTACTGTTAATGGAGTCTCCAGTACATGATTCATCTCATCCTAAAGCAGACAACCACAACAGTGGAATCAACTGCATCCTACAAGGGCCTGCGTTTCCTCCACCAATTAAAACAAACCCACCTTATCTACATGCACACATGAAAATGCCACACATTCATTCTGACTGAGTATTGAAGACCATTTTATAAAAAAAAAAACCCCAAAACAAACAACCCCCCAAAAAAACAAAACAAAAAAAACCCCCAAATTGAAAAATATTCAAACACATTGAACAAAATGGAAGATGCCCTGACTTCTAATTTTATCAGCCAAAGGAAAGAAGATTCTTCTGTTCCTGACCAGCTGGTTAAGGTACAGCAACATTTCCATTTTTCAGACATGAAAACACTTCCAGCATTGCTAGCAAGAGCTCAGGTACTTGACTGAAAAAGTTCTACCAGATATTTAAGTACTGCATTATTTAGGACTCCTGCAAGCAAGGCAAATGACTGTACTTAAAATACCAGTGACAGCAGAAAGCCTTGCTTCTAAGAAAATACTGCCAAACTAAGAGCATCAAAGATGAGCAGCACACCATCTCTTTCAGTCATGCATCCTCAGCTGAGGGACAACAGAACACCTGGCTCAGCTTTTTCTCAAAAAGGACTGAAATGCTGAAATCAATACAAAGGTAGCATATTGCTGTGTATTGATTTGCACAGCAAAAAAACCCAGCCAGCAGGGAGGGAGGGATGGGCAGTGAGTGCAGGGCCCTGGACATCTCCTGGTACCTCCTGGCTCCACGCAGAGTGAGAATAATTATACGTGGTCCTCCCACTATTCAAGAAAAGTGGCCTATTTGGCCACTTTGAGCAATAGGCAGGTCATGGTTTAGAAGCACATTGGTGTTATTTCCTGTGACTGTTCCAAGGGCTGCATTTAACCTCTGGGAAGCGATATGAATAGATGTGATGTTTTCCAGAGGGAAGGGTGTTAGCGGTCAGTTTTACCCAAACGTTGCCAAAGAAGTATCTTCAGATTAAGCATCCAAGTCCTCCGTTCAGTTGATGTGTTTTAATTTTTTCTAGAGGAATTAAAAAGTGACTTTTCTAGTAAATACTTGATGCTACCTTTCACTAGAACCCATGTTCATATTTAACTCTCTTGCTCAATATATTTCTACTATTATTTAATATGCAAGAGAACTGTTTACAGAGAAGTTAACCCATGCAGACTTTGCAAAGAAAACACAAGAATTTATACGTGTTTTGCTGCTTGGTAAACTTGAGATTTATTTAAAAAAAAAGTGTTTCTGAATACTGGGTCCAAACAGTAACCCGATCACGTTTGGAAAATATGCAGAATTTATTTTGTTACAACACAAGACCATCAAACCTCAAGAAATGTTTGGTTGCTTTGTATGATAAAATAGAAAGCAAAACCAAACCTGCTTTCAGAGACATCTGCCTGCTGGACTTGGTAGTCATTTCCACAACCGCAACATTTTATCAGCTATTTAACTGAAAATACAGGATACAGATTCCCAGACAATCACAGTCGCTGCACACATATGGTCTTAATTAAAGCAAGAAAGCCTGTTTAATCCTGTAAAATATTTCGTAACAGCCAGCTAGCTGACTATCACCTAATCAGCTATTAAAAAGGTGTAAACTGTGAACCTGTTTTCCAGTCAGAATTATTATTCGTTCAAAACGGTGTCATTATTATCCGAACCAGAAATCTTTATAACCTTATTAGCAGAAGAGAAGATAAAGCTATTTGTTACTTGAAGGCTTATTGTACAAAGCCCACCTACAGTGGGACTTAAGAAATCATCTTTGCAATAAAAAATTGCAGAATCTTTTTTAAAAGAGCAGCTAGCATTGGGCTGACAATTACCTGAAAATAGTTTAAAAACACCACTATAAATTTTTGGTTTTGTTTTCCCACTTTGACTCCAACCAGTAATTTAAAGTGGCCAATAGAAACATTTTACTTCAACCTTGCACCATTAGCAAAGGAAAAAAAAAATTAAAAAAAAAAATAAAATCAAACATTCTGGTAAGTAGTAGGTACATTACTGTTTGCTGAAAAAATAATGAATTTTTACCTATGGACTCCTAAAATTACTTAGTGAATTCCAACATCCCCCCACCCACAGCACTAAGGATAAACAAAGCCTAAACCAAACAGATATTAACTTTAACATGTTGAATTTAGGTTTATCTCAGCATATTACATAATGAGTCAGCCTAGCCGTATTTTACTCTTATCTTTCTTTAGTAACCATTGAAGACATTTCCAAAGCAAAACCAGTGTTACTTCTATGTTTTAGTACAAACACTACTCAAATTCATATCCTTGTACACCAACATCTCACTTTCTCAAGGGGTTGGAGTGTGTTTTGTACAAACTGAGTGCCAGGCTACCTTGGCTAAAACTCATACTGCTACGCCCTTCTGGTCATCATCACAAGGTTGCCCTCTGAGATTTTCATGATTAGTTTCCTTTTCACAGCTTATATCCCTGGTAATACTACTGGTATTTTTTTGTTTGGTTGGTTTTGATTTGTTTGAGTTTTTGAGGAGGTGGGGTGGGGGTGTAATTTTTTTGGTTTTAGGAGCACAGGGGAATTATTTCTTCTGTTGCAAAGCTCCAAATATTTTTAGATACTCAATTTAGGAAGATTGCAAGTGTTATTTGAACAGAGTTTGGTGGAAGAAATACTTTTGGGTCATGGGGGGGGAAAAAATCAGAACTGCGTGGTGCAACAGGATTTCAAAACTGCTGTGGAAGCTGTATTGGATCAGAACCACAATAGTGCCAGGTCAACATTAAGTTCTGCACTTCAGGGCTTAATCTAGCATATTAAACAGTGCAAAATGAAATAGCATAGTTTCATTCTTTCTATTTAGGACATTCCCTGAAAGGACACTTTGAACAGAAGTTATAAAATGAAATGTCCCTCTGACCTCACCTTTCCTCAAGATGCGGTACTGCAGTTACTGAGTGCTACTCTGCAGCTAATGGAAACTACCTTACTGACAGATCTAGAGGCACCTGGTTCTTGGGAATCTATTGAAGTTGTTTCTTGCATCTGGGGCAGCTTTTGTCTGAAAGCTCATTTTTCTCCTTTTAATAACATTACAGTTTTATAACATGAAATATTAACAGTATTTAGCTATTATCTTCAAGATAAACAACTGTTTGATTTGAAGGTATTGAAAAGAACCCATCACTACCAAGACAACTAAGGTAGCGACATTTTTAAAAACACTGTGCTCTGAGAGCTCACTTACCTGCCAGAATGATGCTAAACAGGTAATTCATGATAATGTGCAGCAGTAATAGTACAAGTAAATGCAGGAATGAGACCTGAACAGATTTCTGTTTCAAAAATGCCAAGTCTGATTTCCAGTTTTGTTCAAATTTTTATCCTTTCTCCTGTCATGACATGTTTACAAGAGAAAAAGTGGCAGCAACTGTAGGCTAACATGTTGGGCACCAACAATCTGAAAGAATTACAGAAAAAACCACCTCAGACTATCATAATGCTAACAGTGAATGAATGTTCTTTGTAGTAATACTGATTAGTGTGTCTAAGTTGTTAGCATCTTTTCCAATACAGACAGCAAGAATTTGCTGGAGTGCTTCAAATTTCTTATGGGGCAGGAAAAAAAGGAATTTTAATTTCAGGGCACAGTTTGCATTCAACTGTCAGTTTTATCATGATAATCTGGAGCCAGAAACATTCAAGTATTCAATCCACTCTAAAATTAAGAAGGACATTTCTTGGGCTTTTTTAGGTTTCACTTTCACTGTCCATTAAACTTTACCATACTTGCTTCCTTGACATCGTTAACCTCAACAGAAGATGGAATCTTCCAGAAAGACAGGAGATTTTGAAATATGAGGAGGAGGAAAAAAAAAAAAACCAAAAAAAAAGTCCCACAACTATGTACTCATGATAAACTTGATTAAACAAATCCACTTAAAATCTCATTCCTTTGTGGATAAGCACAGACCTCTACACAGATGCAAATTGTTTTACAGTTATGTTGTAAACCCCCTCCTTCTGGGACTTTTCAATTTATGTCAATGTGTAATTAGCAAATGAATTGCACTGTAGATTGCATTCAGTACTCTTTTCCTTTCCTTTTTTTTTTTTTTTTAATTCCCCAACTAACATAACCTCCCCCTGCTTCCAAAAGTCTCAAATCATTTTCAACTGATTCTCAAGAAAATCAGCTTCATATCATAAGAAGTCATGAGAATTGGCTACTGGCCAACAAATGACTTGGCAGAGGGAATCATCTTCCAGGACACATAACCCATCACAGGAAAACTGTTGGTGAGATTTCACAGTAATCATAAGTACAGATACTTGACATGTTCAGTTGGTCACTATGTAAAGATATTTTTCCCCTTCCTTCCCTTACTGACGGATGACACAAAATTCATATGCTGAAATACTATCGGTACCTTCATAATATTATTTTTCAGTACCTTCAAAATATTACTTTTATTATAATAAATGCAAAATGCTGTCAGTTAATCCTGTTCAGGAATTCCCAGATAAACTATTTTAGCAACTGTATCTTCAAGGATTATACAGGTCACCTATACAATGCATGAGCAAACGCTTCCTTTTACCCAAATGGGATATTCTGCCTTTAATTCTGAAGCCATGCTGTACTGTGGAAAAAGCCCTGGCATACTTTATTTTAGTTGTTATTTTTCATGCACCTCCTCTCTTTAACTACAGCACAACATTCACTCAAGTTTTCTAACCAATTGTTATGAAGAAGAAATAAATGTCTTGACTTTAAGAACCAAAGCTGCTACACAGCAGCGGGGATCCTGCATCAGACACAAGATGACAGTCCTTTATCTTCCCAGATTTTAATAGAGAGTTAAGAAACATAGAGAACGTCTACGTCTCTCCTTATAAGATAGTTCCTGCCATTTTGGCCAACTTGCCAGGGGCCAGTCTGTCCATGCAATACGGTCCAGGGTTCCTCATCACTGTACCATCTCACTCCCCAAACATCTACTAGAGCTTCTCATACCAGAACTATCCCTTGACAGAGCCACCAGTGCCAAACACCTCTGAGCCCCTTAAACTTCAACACAAAGTGGCAGCTGTTACAATCCAGAAACTAGACAAAAGGGTAAGAAAGCAAAATACAGCAAGGGAGAGAAATAAAAAGAACCAAAGGTCAAAGCTTCACTGCAAAAATCCCTATAAAATACATGCTTAAACTATTTTTCCTGAAATGCTTTGCTTTACACTACATTCATCAAATTGTTAATGTGTAACTTTAACCAATTTTAGTCTTACATTTACAGTAAATCCCATAAGCCTATTTTTTTAAAATTTGCAAGGCTTTTATGAAGGTTTATTGAGATCCTTTATAATCTTAGAAGTTCCTTTCTCTCCACGTGGTAAACACTAGATCTTTCAATGTGCTTGGCTGAACCAAGTATAAATTATTAAGTATCTTCTAGGAATGTGTCACTATTGACCACTCCTTCGCAGAATACTTCTATCTGAACTATCGCTAGGAGGAATTGCCAACTTCACAGTTAAAGCTCGACCGCAAAACAACTTCAAAACCTATGCCCACCATTTTGAACTTTACCAAAGCTTTCTGATAATTAGATCCCCAGTAACCACATGTACGTGCATGGGTAACCAATCCAACTATGTAAATATTCAGACATGTATATACAAAACAGCTTTTGTGGACAAAAATAAAGAAGCCCTGCATGCAAATTGTTAAATGCATGCTCGGGACAACTTTGTACAAAATTCATACCTTTACAAAAATTGTTTTACTAACATTACTTCAAAGAAACATGCCTGGATTCTTCTACATGTGTCCACTGTAATAGCATCTGTTGCGGCAGAATTTCTTTCTGACAGCTATGAAGATGGAAACTGATCCATCTACCCCAAATGTTCTCTGAGGCTAGCAGTTAATCTCCAAGTGCTGGAGACACATCTCCCCCTCTGGCTCCCAGAGGCCAGGAGAGGAGGGAGCGCTACACACCAAGGAGATGACCAAGCTTTGCAAATCATCACATAAACAAGAAAAATTAAAATTTTACTGCTGATTACAGCAGACAAGGAAACAGCACGATTAGTTTTACTGCAAATTCTGCTGGGAATCCTGAAGGACAACTCAGGACGCAAGAGAGCTGCAGGAGCGGGGGAGAGTACAATAGTTAATAAAAATCAATACTTCACTTTCTACCAAGAAAACAAGGAGGTCCTGCAACAGTAGCAGAAAACAACTGACAAAACTGGCTGACCAGTTACTCATGAGAGATGACTTGACTTTAAAACAAAACCATCCCTATACAAACTCTAACTCCAAGTTGGAATTCATGAAATAAATGTCTACCCTACAAAACTGTCCTGAATTTTTATAAACATTTCAAGAAGTTACAATACACAGTAGGTTTTGACAGATCAGGCATCCTCCATTTGGGGTTGCTCTTCTGTACTATGTATGTCCTTCAGTATCTTATTTGCCTCTGTCTGTCAGGCTTTAAATATACTAATAAACATTCAGAAGAGAGTAATAGTTCTTCCTTTCAAAAAGAAAGAAGAAAAAGATCTCATTTAAATAACCCCAACATCCTTAGAATCCAAGTCTACCATGTATTTATTCAGATGTAACTCAATAAATTTTCTAGCTAATGGAATTTCAGTTTCTAGTACAGCCTATCACTTCTAATAATGGGGTTTCCTTTTTTTACAAATCATAATTAATTATCTTGTACAAAGAAAACTAGATGCGGCACTTTTATGCAAGTGATAATTTTGATGACACACTGAATAAAGTCTACAAACTTTATGATGCCACGCACAGAACTTTCTCTGCTCATTTGTCTAAAGCTGGTATTTTTACCACTAACATCTATGTTACACAGTAGTAGCTGGTACTGAAAAGATTGGACTGTCTAGGACTCGCTTTGATTTTTTTTGTCTTATAGCAAACATGCTAGAAATACAAAGAAGGCCAAAATTATACCACAGTAGAATATATTTTTACTTTCATCTGTTTAGATGCTACTCACGCCTTCTGGATTTGTCATATCTACATCCATCTTACACCTTAACCTCTCCAAGTAAAAATAAAGCAAGCTCC
The DNA here is from genome assembly GCA_026212715.1 of Elanus axillaris. Taxonomy (NCBI): domain Eukaryota; kingdom Metazoa; phylum Chordata; class Aves; order Accipitriformes; family Accipitridae; genus Elanus; species Elanus axillaris. Next base: position 40,145,249 of record JANZLQ010000078.1, read on the forward strand.
GGTCAATCTCCGGCAAAAGTAGAAGTTATAGAAGATTAACGTGTCCAACATGAAACTCCTAAAAACATCTCTGACTACACTAGAGCACAGAAGGCATCCTTTCCCTGTGCCTGCCCACAGCCCCTTACAAAAAGCTCTCTAAGTTCAGCAAAGCATTTAAAAATCCACTGATACCATGTCATCCTATTTAAGTCTCCTGCCCAGGAAGATGAGAACTGAAAATACAGCTTGCATCAATATCATTCAACAGAATAGACACATAAAAACTTCAGAGATGCTGCTGAGCATTTTTTGTGAGATTTTCCAGGCAGGTCTCCACTGCTTAGATGAATCAAACAGTATACAACCCTTACTAGCAATCCAGACATGGTCTTTAAACATCTAAATACACTTGCTCATTAGCTCTATCAGCCGTTCTCCTATTTCAACTTTAAAGATTCCTGCCCCTTTCTGGATATACTTAGGAACTGGGATAAGGAAACACACACAACCACCCAACTGGGTAGACACAGACCCACTGACTTCATCGTGAGAGTACCCACTGCCCAGGAGTGGTACGAGGATGGACGGGGTCAGAGAAGATCAGGAGCCCATAGTAGCCACTTAAACCCATTCCCTGTCCCACTATCAGTGCCCATATGGGCTCAGCAGCCAACAAAAGCCAGGACTTCATACCCTCCGCTCTGTCCTTCAAATAGGTTGGAGCACTTCGGCAGCCCTCTTCTCCTTCCTGGTTCTACATACATCCACATGCCTAGCTTCTCTCCCAGCAAGGTATATACTCCAGGCAGGGAGGAGAAGGAGGAATGAGCCACATCTTCCCCTACTGATCCACAAAATGGGTAAAAACCTAAGGAAAAGCATAAGGAGTTAGACCTATCTTTGCTTTTCCTATTAAAAAAAAAAGGGGGAAACATTAAATCTTGTGGACAGAAACACTTCCAAAGTAATCCATGCGAATTCTCCATCGGGTAGGCTTGAGTAATGGACCGAGTCACACCCCAAGTTCACATTTCCATATCCAGGATTGCCTGAAACTGGATTTTTAATGGAAAACGTAATACTGAGCACCAACCACAGTGGTCATTGCCAACAACTCTTCCAACGCAAAATTTAGCAGAAAACAAAGGTACACTTACTTACAGAGCGAGTATGTAAGATTTAACATACATAAAAATTGCGAGCTAGAACCAATTTGTAAACATTTTCATGTTTGAATGATGACTTTTACAAGATAGTAAAACTCATAAATTAAGTGTTCCGTGACGGAAAAATAAGCTTCCCACCTTTAAACCTGTCTACCAGGCAAACGGGAACAACATCTTTCACCAACACTGACCAACTAAGTGAGTTTCATTTCTCTTAGTTTTCACTTTCTCAGCATTTTAGTTTGGTATCTCTTTAAAGAAACAAACATGGATCCCCTTATCCGGAGGCTTATTTGTAATGTACAGATTAAATTCTAAAAGATGAAGTGTAGCATTGATCACACTGCATTTTACTGATTATGTCAGAAAACGGTATTTGCATTTCGGAATACTGAATTGACAAAAATGTAGGTCAACTTTGCTTTTTAAAGGCATGTTAAACTTCTGAATACTGTAGTTAAATCACTGCATTGAAACAAATATGAATTTGACATGACACGCGCTATGAAGAAATGATAATGCTGCAGCTTATAGACATGGACTGAATATTAGATATTCATGCAAATTATCATTCATGTTACTGCCAGTACACTTCAGCTTGTTAACTGCTACTTTAAATCAAATCTTGGGTTACTACAGGTTACTACAGTCTCCCTGGAACATAAAACCCACTGTATGGTTACTCTGGTTTCATATAACAACTATGTCATTAGTTAATGATTTAAAATTTTACCCTCTGTGAGCAATTCACATTCCAATGCAGTGCTGGAGTGGTTTCCACATCTTTTTTTTTTTTTTTAATACTACTTTAAAGTTAAAATTCTTAAGTTAGTATTATAAAAATTCGTTGAGACAATGTCTCAGGAACATTAACATACGTTCAAATGTTTGAGTACTATGAATCCAGGTGATGTAATGGCAAAAAAGAATACTCAAAATATGTTCATATATTTTCAAAATGCTTTTTATTGAAGACACAAAGATAGTCATTTTGGCTTTTAACTTAAGAGTTTAAGAACTTTTATTTTAAATGATAAAGCATACCGGTCTCGTCGTTTTTTGTTTTTTTTTTCCCTCCAATATTAATTGAAAGAAAGGAAGGCAAAAAAGTTTGCCTGCTTGCAAAAACATCCTCAGCGAATTACACTGTTCATTAAAAAAAAATAACTATGGTTTAGGGTCCACTCTGAACCTTTTTCAAATAACTTATTGCAGAAAAAAACACACTTCTGTAGGGACACTAAAACATTCAGTTAACCTAAGTAACTGAAAATAGATGCTCAGCTGACAGACAAATTTTACAGAAGTCAGGGAAGATGCACCTGAAGAGAGAAAACACAACACCACAGCCTGAAGGTAATAACTGAAGGAGGACTGGACTATTATTAAGCTACTAAACTTGGCACACAGAAACAGCCAAGAATTTGCATCATTTATGAAGATCAAATTAAAACATGTAGGTAAAAAAAGGAAATTCACTTCTTTGGACTGAATGCCTATTACCCATCTCTGATCCCACTCAGTGCAAAGACTTGTCAGCATTGCACTGTTTTCTACAGATTTAACTGTATAGATTTTACATTAGAGATCACTGTTAAAACTAATTAATAAGAATTAATACTTTCCTTACAAAATAAACAGTCGATTTGATCTGTAGAACTGATTAGAGGCTCAGATTTTGTTTTGCTTTGTAGATTTTATTTATATTTTTTCTTAGTTGCTCACACTTATCACTGATGTAACAAACCCCTTTTCACTTATGTCTCCATTTTAATTTCAAGTTAGAAGTCTTGTTAATGCTTCCAATTTCCAGAAGTGCCAAATGACCACAGCATAAAATATTTTGCCAAAGAACTACTATTTTCGTTACTTAAACAACTAGCAGGGAGTTAAATTCTCCATGAATTTAGTGCTCAAAATATTTTTAATCACCTACGTAGCACTTCCAATTGAGAGAACACAAGTTTCCATTTCCCAGAACTAATTTAATGACTTAGATAGGGACCAAAATCCTCCAGGAGCATGACCACCACAGGCATTTCAGAACAAACGTTACAATAATAATAAAATATGATTGTAGCCACTTTCCATGCTCAGCTTTCATTTTGACAGACAACTAAATAGAGTGCACCACCATGTGGCAATATATTAGGGAATGCTTCATGTACCAAGATCTGGTTTTTTTCCCACCTTTTAACAAATAGTAAAAAATTGTAAAAGAAATGTTAACAATTCCATCTTATTATTAATAAATTCCTCTTTAATGAGTTGTCACAGATTCACTCAAAAGCTAATTTTTAATACATCTGGACTAGCAAGAAAATATCTGCACATTTTTATTTCTAAAGCACAGTATTTGCCTAAAAACATAACTGCCCCACAACCAGAGAACAGCTCTGTTGCTTGCCAATCGTGCTCCCTTGCACAAAAGAAATAGGGCATATGCGGATACTGCACATCAATCTCCTATTAAAACATAAATACATTTAAAAAAAATAAATCATGCCAAATGCTGGACTCACAGCTGATTAAAAGCTTCAAAAAATCTTGGAAAAAAAATCAGACACTTGAAGGTATACACATGAATTATTTAGCAGTTGCTCAGCTACTGTAAAACCGCTTCTCTCCAGCTTAACAACAGGAAAAAAAATTGTTTTTTTCCATGAGAAACACCAACAGAAGGTCCCAGAAACCCTAAGAAAACCCTGACTCCCGAAGCCACTACATGCCACTTAGTACCCTGGAACATATTTCTGCAGCCAAACACTAAACTTGGAGGAAAAAGCAGGTTTTCATTAAACTGGACAGCCTTTGCTCACACAGTACAGTGCTGTTGTAATTCACTGTATTACAAAATTTCAGAAGAGAGGCTCAGATGATTCTTGTATTCGTTAAATAAAGAGTTAATTCATTATGCCTTAACATATTTGTTAGCCATTCTGTACCAATACATTCAGTTCAATCTGAATTAGCAGTGAAGACTCACTTGAACCATCAGTCTCCTGCTAAGAACCTATCTGTATTCACCATCTCAGCTTTGGGCTCTCTTCCAGCTCCCCGGACCTAAAGGTTTTGCTAAAACTGCTAAGAAATCTAACAGAAAACTGGGTGACGCGATATGCAACCACGCAAGGAAGGTAGGTAGTGCAACGGGTTTTCACAAGCTCCGTACCTCCAGCAGTGGGAAAACCTGTAGTGGAAGAGGTAGGAGCGAGCAGCACTCTCCTTCCAGAGCCCAGGACGGACAGACTTGGAATTCTCTTTCTGCAAAAGTTGCTCGGGCGTGAGTTGAGAGTCTCACCACAGAACACACAGTCAATCCAAAGCATGCATTTTAACCACATTAAAAAAATACAGAAAAAAAATTAATCCACCTCCTATATTAAGATCATGCTGAAGTTTCCTCATCTCGAACTCCAACTACCCTCCTTCCGGCCTCCCCCAGCCCACCCTTGCTAACATGCAGCCTGAAAAGCCCCTGCTATGCAATTAAGACCATCGTGATTTTCTGCCAAAGACAAACCAATAGCAAGAACACAATGCATATTATGCAAGTTACTGCATAGTTATGCAAGTTATATGCATATTTTTGCTACGCAGCGTAGCTCACTGTACCGACGACTCTGAAGACACTTGTTTGATGTGGATGCTTACTCTTATTTTGAGCTGTCAGATTTTCCTCTGCTTGTCTCAACTGGCTTTTTTTACACTAAAATTTCAACCAGCTGCAAACAACATTAATTAAGCTCTTCCAGTATGTTCAATAATATAGGCTAAGACCACAACAACACCTAAGCACAGTACCACCTAAGTCTGCTCCAAACCAGGTCTTAGGACACACTATGTAGGCAGAGCACCAGCACCTTATTTACTGTAGATATCCCATGCTCAACATTGACAAACCGGATGGAAACATCATAAATCTCTTGAGACAAACAAGGCCTCACAGTGGAAGTTATCTCTTCAGAAGCGATATGAATTCAAGAGAATTACATGAGCACTCCTATACCAAACAGAAAAATAATTTTTTGTTCTAACACCCCTCCAACCCTGATGGCCTTTTTTTTTTTTTTAAATCTACCTCCATACTACTTCTGCAGTCAGCACTGGTGAGAGAAGAGAGATTTCACACACAGCCTTTCATTCGAAAGTAACAGGGACCAACTTCTCCAACGATACCGGACCCCTCACTATTTACAAGATGAGCCACACAGAAGTGGAAGCTTTCTGCATACTAAAAGCATTGATTTTAGGGGGAGATATATCAATCTCCCATTTTTAGAAGACCACCCTAGTAGGTGGTCTATTACCATACCTACTAGGGACCATTGCCACACACTCTAATTTCCAATTTCTGTCCTTTCTCCCCTTTTTACCAGCACTGCCTGTAACAAAGCATAAACTCGACATCCAAGTAACTTCCAAAATCTGTGAGCAATCACACACAACTCCCCAGAACTTGAACCCTGTCGCTTACCCGTACCTCTCTCATCGCCAGCTGCAAGGACACAACCGCTTACTGCCCAAGACCCCTCTGAGCTTCCAAAAGGAAATGAAGGGCAATTGTCAACATCCAGACTTTTGGGGAGAAGGAGCTCCTTTGGCCAGGCTGGATTCAACTTATTTTGGAGTAAAATGCGACCTAAGTGCAATGCCTTACACAAGCAACAGCTATTTATCTAGAGAGTAAATAGAGCCCGTTTTTAAAAGCAGCCCATGTTTCCTTCCGAGGCACACGAGTGTCCTCTGACAACAAACCTGAAAGCTAAACAGTCTTAAATGGGAGGCAGGGAGAAGTACAGGAAAGCAGAGAGAAATTAGGAAACCCTTTTTTCCAAAAACTGGGGCGAAAAAAAATTAAAACCTTCACAGCTGAGATTTCAAAACCTTGCAACAGATCCAGCACAGGTATCCTTTCCCTGAAGCAGGGCACTAACTGCAAAGTGACGACCTTACCCCGTGGACCCTCAAGGAACAGGAGTATTTTATTTAAATAACTGCTGATTAAAGTCAGTATTTAAACACTGTAAGAAGTTCTCAGCTGCATCCAGCAAGCAGTTTCAGAGACCTTCATGCAAATATCTTCATCCCACAAAAAAAAAAAAAAACCCAAACCCAACAAGCCCTGCTCTATTCCCAGCAGCCTCGAAGAGAGGATTATACGGTCACTGAAGAATGCAAGTTGTTACTACGTGCATTTTTAAGCAGCAATTTCCAGAAGAAAAAACCCAACAACCCACACCAAGAAACTAAACAAAAAACCATGGAGAAAGAGCAAAGGCAGCTCACCTTTATCCTGAGTGCAGGACAGGATCTCCTCCTCTTTGGGGTTAGTCACCTGGGTGATAATGGACGGGTTGTCCATGGAAACAGAGTGAGATTCCACCTGGCTATTTCCCTCCCAGAGGCAGGCTTGTGTGCGGGGGGGTGCGGGTGGGGGGGTGTTTGTTTGTTTGTTTAAAATTCAGTATGTGGATTTGTATTTAAAAAAGAAGAAGAAGAAAAAAAAAACCCCACAAACAACAAAAAAAAACCCAACTCCTCCAGAGCGAAGCCAAGCTGGG
>JANZLQ010000078.1:40153056-40165791 GCA_026212715.1 Elanus axillaris
GGGCCAGCGCTGGCTTGGAGGGGGCCTTGGAGCGGGGGCGTGGGGGGAGGCGGGAAAGGGGGTTATGCGCCATTTCCCTCCTCAGGGCCGGCCCGTGGCAGGGCTGGGCTAAGCGGGGCCAATTTCCTTCGGGAACGCGTATAAGTTGTCCGGAGAGGGAATGAGGCCAGTGGGGAGCAAAATATTTTTTGCAGGTGGCCGTGAAATGTTTTTTTTAGAGGTGGGTGTGTGACTAGAAGGTACGGCAGCTCCTCTCAGAGAAAATACTCTTTTTTTTTTTTTCTTTTTTTTTTCTTTTTTTTCCTTAGAGCGTCTCAAAAGGCATGCCTGACTCTCCAGGAATTCCCAGTGCTGCTATTTGCTGATGCATCAGGAGACTGACTCCAGTGTTCGTGCCCTGCTCCTGCCTTCCTCAAGTACCTGCCATTAGCCAGGGTCTTGGGCACGATGGTGGGAAGGGAGGTATGTGAGCCCACCCAGAATAATAGCTCTTTCTACAGTGCTGTTGGAGTGTAGAATCAAGAGTAAACCTTTAACAAAGCATGGTGGTGTATTTAATGTAAATAAGGAATGGCAACCCCCTTTCTTTCCTAGGAAAAAAATTAATATTTCTAATGTACAGACAAGACTCTTACTGCAACCTTGCTGCAGACAGGACAGATACCATTTTAAATTCCATTAACTAATTGCAGAAAATCCTTCTGTATCTGTCATAGACCCAGGCAACATGAATTTTAAGTAATACTGGTTGCAACTATCTTTTTTTTCCCTACAAGAGAAAGCCGCTGCCTGTGTCCATTTAAAAAAAATAATTATAAAAGTATGTATGTAGCTCTGAACAGTTTTGCTTAACAGCAGCAAAAACATGGCATTTCAACTGCCAGGCTAGGTTGCAGAAATGACCATTGTGTTCAATTCCAGCAGCAGCAAGCACCTGTTCTTGTTGCAGTGCTTTACCGCAAAGGGAGACTACAGGCCCAGTCTCGAGGAATTTCTAATCTGCGGTAGTGCCACATCTAGTTTCTGGGGAAGATTACATAAATCTCTGGGTCCTTGTTTCACTCTCAGCGAGTGTATTCCTACAGTCAACACATTTAAACATTTTCCTGTGAGCCTTCAAATTGCTGCATTTGTTCAATGTAAAAAAAGTTGTTCAAAATCCAGCTGTGTCTTCTCTCACAAAGCTAACACTCCCTAAATAGCAATACATGTAGAGATACCAGTATTGCAGGTTTCTGGGACTTGTATTTTAGGTTTGCCTGTCTTACGACAAACACTTGCACAGGGAATGAGTGCAGTGCTACTGCTTGTATTGCATCCAATTGTGCAAGTTTCAACCTGCTATATAGCTTTGGCTTCTCAAGAGAAGAGCCTTGCAGTTGCAGACAGTCCCGTACAGGTTAGATCGGGCACAGATGAATAGGAGTTAGTACATGTTGGCTGATGGAATTAGTCCTTGTTACCTGTAAAGGTTGAGAGCTCCTGTTCCTAAGCTATTACAAAGCTTTATCACAGCACTAGCTGTGTTGTAATCCAGCAACTGCTTGATCTTTTACCCGCCCAGGCACTGGAGGCATTTTTAATTATCTGAGGGTTAGTTTGCATAGAAGCTTTTGCTGAAACAATAAATTCATGCCTCTGTTATTACTGGATATGAGTTTCTGTATCAACATTTGTATTTGGATAAAACCAAAGTAGCTTCCTACTAGCATTAAGACAAAGGGGTTGCTTTAGAGCAAGTTCAAGAGTCATCCAGCACTAAAAACATCTTCTTCTTCTTTGCAGGGAAAGGGCAATTATAACGTGTGGTATGAGAACATGTGCTCTAATGCCTCTTTTCTACGCAAGTATGAGGTGATACAAACATCTGATGTAAAGCACGTTGTTGCAAGGCTTGACAAATACAATATTCACCTTGAACCAATGTATGTTTTAAATGTTGGTAAGGCTGTTTTTGCAACTTGCATGGTAAAACACCAGTTGAACAGCTAGCTGTTTATTCATCTTATTAAGGAATTTGGTACTTGCTTCAGTTGAGAGGGGGAACTGCTATTTAAGGTGATATATAAAGCATAAGTAGGGTGAGAGAACATGCCAGAAGGGGATATCTGTCCCTGTGCTTGTCCCTTTGCTACTGTCATGCAGGCTCCCTTACCCCTCCAGTCTAAAGTGGAGAACAGAAAAGCAGGATACTAATGGCACACTAGGAGCTGTAGATAGTCCATGCTCTTGCAGGGCAGTGGGAAGCAGAATGGAAGTTTAGGAAGCTCAGCTGTACTTGTACAGTGTAACATAGGAAACAGGTCCCTTCCTCTAAGCAGCGTTGTTCAGCCTCTCCCACCGCCCTCGCTCCCATTCCTGTACTGGTTATGACATGGGTGTAACAGAATCAAGAGCAATCCATGTTGTTTCCTTTCTGCTTTTACTTTAGAGATACTCTGAAGTGTGTATAGTATCTTCTATCTCGGTTGCTTTATATGCTGCATAAACTAAATCCTAAATAATCCTGTGGAACAAGTGAATGGTTTCATCTCCATGTTACAGATAGGAGGTGGAGGCACAGACAAAACGATACTTTGCAGGGAATTGCAGGAAATTGCAGTACAAGCTAGTAGGAGATCCAGATTTTCGTCATGACTCCTGATGTTTGTCCTTGCCACTAAAATGTGTCCCTGTTTCAATGCCATAGCATGTTTTATAATGGTGGAAAAAATGTTTTTTTGCAAAACTGTTCTACATGAAAAGGAAGCATTTATTTTCATTGATATCAGCTCAGTGAAGGCTTGACCCTGGGCCCACAATGGGAGTTTTATCCTTGACTTTAATGGAAGAACAATCAAGGTCTCATGATATTACATCCTAAAGAAAGGAAAATACTGCAGTTTGTATGTATCAATAAGATAAATGTCTCATAGTTAGTGTAAGCCGCTATATTCTTGCAATAAACGGTTTATTAGATTGATTAAATGTCTTAACTTCACTTTAGCTATTAATCAGTTTTGGCAGCTGTTTATTGCTTTGTATACTTCGAAGTAATGGAGATTATTTCTTAATTATCTCATTGCAGTTCATTCATTGTTTCCTAAATAGTGCCATTACAGTGGTAAATTGCAACAGTAAAACAGTGTCAATACAAAGTTATGGAGTCCCTATTTTATGATGCGTTCATAAAGTTAACGCAATCTACTTAAATTGTAGCTGTGATTTCAGCGCAGTGACCTATTTGATATGGCATAAGAGACTCTTATGAGAAAACAGTAGAGCATTAAGTGTGCTGGGACTCTGCTTTCACCAAAGTAAAACATAGCATATTCCCTGTTGGAATATATGTGCATATCAGAATTTATTAAACTAGTACTTAGTTGATCGCTTTTGGTTTCGCCAAATGCTGTGAGTTCCAAAGGTTTTGTGTCTTTGAATATAATGTATTTATTTCTTTTTATCTGTGAAAAAAGAAATGAGAAAACTCCAAGCAATACTATCATTTACAGGTTACTATTGTCATTCTACGGAAGGGTAAGAGAGTACCGAAACAATCAGAAGAAAATGGCTGCTTTTAGTATTATCTTCAGATCTGGCAGCAATACATAAAGTAGCAGTTGCATAACAATTTCCATTCTAAGTCCCTTTTTTCAGTAAACTGTAACTATACCTAACTTTAACATTATGAGTTGTCTGTTTCAGGCTGAGTTGTTTGGGAGGAATCGGTATTACTGTCAAGCTGAGAAAGATTCATGAAACCCACTTTCAAAAACTGTGACATAAATTGCCTCCCTTCTTGCTCCCCAATAAGATTTTTGTCTTCTTTTTTTTTTTTTTTCTGGAAAAAGTAACACTGCAAATGTTGGGTTCTCATTTTTTTTTTAATTCTCCTTGACTTTTCACTGCATGTATGATAGTGGAGAATGTGGGTCCTTAGCTTGGGTTAAATTAGTGCCGAAGATAAGGTGACTGGGTTTTTACTAACACTAAGAATTTATGTTCAACCCCAGATTCGTATAGACTCCTGATCCAGAAACTTTGATTAAGGAACCCAACTGAGATGAGGCTTGATTGTGCCAGATGCTAAACACCCACATGAGAAATGATGCCTGAAAAGTGCTCAACCCACTGTGAAGTGAACATATAATTAAAATGCTGGTTTGAATTCAACTGGTGACCAACAGGTGAAGGCTCTGTAGAGCTCATCACCTGGTGACCTACAAGTGACATATCCAGTCCTCCCTAATTGTAAATGATAGCTGCAAACCTTTGCAAGAGAGCCTGGGCTTTTTTTGAGCAAGCAACCAAATCGTGTCCCAGCCTTTTCAAAGACTGGCAAAGTCTCCCATTCACTGGTTGTGCTAGTTGCAGCTTCTGCTTCATAGGGTCAAGTTTAAGTAGTCTCCTGCTTCCCTAAGGTGCTCATCAGCATCTTGGAGCTGGAGATGAGCTGCCACTGGAATTCGGCTAGCAGAGACATTTGTAAGAAAGCTCCCACTTAGTCAAAACCAGCTGACTCAAGGCAACTATTTAAATTTTTTAGCCTAAGTAATTCAGCCTAAACCAGATTAGGGTTTACTTTGAGTCTTTCAGACTACAGAAGCAATATCACAGGGCCAGAAACAACCATGTAGGAGGCAACAGCAACTACAAGTAGCGTAATTGCTTGTCTAGCTGAAGCTTTAGAGCGTATCCATGCTATAACTTTTTGCTGTTGGTCAGAGATGAGGTGAGAATTCTGCGTCGTCAAGGGACCACAGTGGAGACATGACAACAGTAGCAGGACTTCACTTTTGATTGTACTTCTGTTTCACTTGAGCAGCAGTGGAATAGGATAAAACGTGGCTTTGCCCTTATCTGGTTACCCATTGTGACCACTCTCTTCTCCAGTATCCTACTGTAGCATTCCTACTGATACAGCTGTAGAGGCTTGGTTTCCATTTCAGTTTTACTGGTTGTCAGATAGTTTATCTGTGAAACATATAATAACAGCTAATCTTGTGTTATGGTTCCATGGCTGTTTATAACTCCTATTAATAGCAACTGCGGAAAGCCTGGGAGTAGATTTTATAGAGCACTGGGGTAACCAGTTAACTGCACATTCCCCTGAGGCTACATAGCATCAAGTGTATCATCAGTTTGTCCTTTCCAGACTAGGTCATGATTGTCTTAACTCTGGCATTCCTTATCTTTTGGGGATTTGACTTTGTGCTCTTCGTATTCTTTCTGAGACATGATTGGTAAGCAATTGATTTTGCTCTGTGATTTATACTTGCAAATGTCCCAGCTGATTTCCAAGAAGAGGCTCCATAACTAAGCTCTACCTTCTGCACCAGCTTAGGTAGATATCTTCATGGCACTTAAAAGTGATCTGCTGAATTGGCTGGACTTTCACTGGAGGGAAATAGGATAGGTACACGATGTTTATGTAACTTGTAGAGGTTCATACTTTTAAGTGCTTCTAAATGAATTCTCATTTCAGTTGCTGGTACCCACTCTTAAAGCAGTGTATTTTATCCCCCAAATGTGGGAAATATTAATGTAATACCTGATTCAGTGAGGCATTGACCAACACAACCTTTGCCACATATAAAACTTGCCTCTTTGAAACAGGGCAACAAATACCATTCTTACTGATAGATACTTGATGCGATTGCTAAATTAATAAGAGCAATGGTAGATTCATGCCACGTTAGTGATGCGGTTAAGCTTTCCCATTAAGCACAGTAAACATGGGAAAGTGTTTGTCTACCAATTCTGGGGGAACCAACAGATGAGCTGTGAGAAAGTCCTGGTTTTGTGGATGATGAAACGGGATAAGAAAGGCATGACAAAGGCCTGAAACAGCCCTCAGCAAGGACTTCAGGTCATCTTGGCATACTGAAGTGGTAATTTATTCTAGGAGCCACTACTGAAATCGTCAGTGTGAGCTCTGAAATAAAGCAATAGTATGAATAAAGGCAGTAGAATTTGGCCTGATTGAGAAACAGAAAAGGACTGAGGAACACGAAAGTTCTTGTAAGTGCAATGTCCTGTCATGTGAGTCAACTGATAGTCATGGTAAGTGGCCGTCTAATTTTTTTTTTTAAAAGGACTTCTCAGAAGAAAAACCTGCTGACTGTTGGAAAAATAAAGTAAAAATGATTAAGAATTGCAATGAGAAATTCTAGTCAGTGCCTAATTTTATGCCATTCATTTCAAATTGCATAAATGGTAACTTGGCTTCATGCCTAGAAGAGCACCTGAGAACACATCATTGCATCATCACTGAGAGTCTGTTGGGCTTTTTTAATTATGGGCTGGCTTTGGAAAGTGAAGTGGCTTGATTGGTTAAGGCTGATACTAGACCTAACTAGCAGTGAATGACTACCACAAAAAATGCTAGCATGAAAACCACAAACTCTCTTTGAAGTCTTTGGAGCTATGCTTACTTGCCACTCTGACCATTTGTTTGACTGAAATTTTGTTCACACGGCCACTAGTGGAACATAAGAGTGTCAAGAATGTGAAAGAGCATTTCTCATGTGGTGGGTGGTCTGTGTGGCTGGAAGTAGAGAAAATGGAGTCAAAGTGGCTCGGTTTGAGTGAGGAAAAGAGGAGAAAGTATCTGCAGTTGTAAAGAAAGGGAGCCCTAGGCATGTATGTATTCTGTACACAAGCTACGAGGGGGAAGGGTAGATGGAGGAAGTGGTAAGGCAGAGGAAAAGAAAATGAACCACAGAAAGGGTAGGAAATAGGAAATCCTTAAAGAAAAGCTCCTAACAACTCTCATCATTTCAGTCTTAGTGGCTTTCCCCTAGAGAATTTCCTACCAGGGCATTTCAAATATAGGGTGACCTTCAGCACCTGGTTGCTGGAGAGCCGCAGAGAAACTTAGTGGCATATGTTGGAGGAAGGAGCTTTAGACATGGGAAAAGCAGAGGTAATTTAAAGAATATAGTGTGATAAGTTGCATACTACTCCTGGAAGATTGGCAAAGTCTGTAATTCCTGGTCCTATCACCCATCCATTAGAAACAGAAGCACCAAGTGGCCCCCGGGATGCAGGAGCTCAGCCCTGTTAGCAAACACAAAGGACTCACAGAGCGTGTACTATTGCCTCATACAACCGCAGTGCAATCGTTTGTTAAAAAGGTGCCAAGTGTAAAAATGTAACTGATGCTCTGTCAGTGGGTCAGTGGGAAGTCTCTGCTGGTTTATTTTCGGAGCTGCCGCCCCAGCAGGGTACCGCTGAACTGAGATTCTCACATAAGCTTTTCCCAACTTGAAGCCTGTCCCAAGCCACCAACTTAATGAGTGCCATTGCTGTCATTTAGAGCTAGCAAAGATGTGGAAGCAAATAGATTGTAGCTCTATTAGCTGAAGATGTGTAGGCAGGCCTGCCACAGCAACAGACTTCACACAGTTGCAAAGTGTTGAGTGCTCTGGAGACTGATATGCCATGTTAATTCAATTAATTGGTTCTTCAGCTTGGTTGAAAGACCGACCAGGGAAGTACAAATACCTTAAGCCAAACATTATTTTTTTTCTGTCATGGGTAAAGTGTTCTGCACTTGATTGTCTATTAAATGTTCGGCTGCAACACGTGCATCTTCATGTTCTTGGGTGATTTTCTCCAAGCTTCACTTGACAGCTATTCTCATTTCACTTTCCCTTGGGTCAGTAAATGAAACATTTTCCTTGCATACTTGCATTACATTCAGTTGGGGAGATATAGATGACTGGGTACAAGCCAAACTGGTGTTTAGAGACCATGATAAACCTGGAAAACAGTATCGCAATGTGTTGGTCCAAGCATCATTTGCAATTCTTTGCCCCTGGCTAGTCATCCTGCAGCTCTGTGTAGCAGTAGTGTACTCTGTTCCATTTGCATGCAGAGAAGACTTTGAACTGCCTGGCATTTTATGTGAAATTTCCCCTTGGCTGAAGGCCCTGTGCAACATCCATACACCATTTAAGTTCTTTATGCATTAGCTTTTACCAGAATAGTTAAATAATTAAGGTAGTCTGTTGGCCAATATATTGATAAATGAATTACTTGGCTTCCATGGGCTGCTATTTATGTGACCATGTGGGTTATTATTTGCAAGTATTCATGCAGCTCCAACTACAAGTGGAAGTGCCTGGGTCACAGAGTGGTAGTACTTTCTGGGAGAGTTGGCTTTTGACCTCACAGGGAACCCCCCAGCTCTCTCCGAAGGAGGAATTTGTGCCTGAGGGGTTGGGTTGTATTTGCAGACTGCCTGCGCCTGAGACAAAACCAACAAGCAGCACTAGGACACCTGCTTGACCTGTACTGCTTTGATTTAGGGAAATTAAACTCTACCCCATAGAGAAAGAGCTGAAATCCTGCTGCTTTTGAGAATGTTATTTCAATGTACTTGTTCAGTGAGTTGGCCTGGTAGTTTACAATTCAGAAACCCTAGAGCATTTGTGAATTGTGAGGGAAGTACACTATTCATTATCTGCTGTCAGGCATTCATCATTCCAGTGTAAGCTTCAATCCTCTCATCAGGATGCAGAACATTACTTATGACCAGTCACAGGCCATGAATAATGGCCTAACGAAATGAACAGTTCTCTAACAATTCAGACTCAGGTTTGTTAATCGAAACTATTCAGAGTCAGATTCTGGCACCCCCTCACGTGCATTGAATAACACTATCCCCAGTGCAGTGTCTTTGGTTTTAATTGCATTTATGGTTTAACAAAATATTTTTTGTTAATCTGGCTGCCCTCACCTAATTAGCTCACGGGAAAAGCTAGAGTTTGCCTCCACCAAAGTAGTTCTTGTCTTGTTCTGCGTTAGCACTTGCTGTACAAAACCACTTTGGCAGTGATGACAAATCTGCATGTCTTTTCCTTAGCTCCATCGGATGGGATATCCACACTGGTCAGCAGCTAAGCACTGCTTAAAGCTGAGCAGTGTTTTAAACATATATTTTATTCTTCATGTGGGAAAAGTAAGTCAAGTGACACGTTCTTTATGGGACCTTACGTACAGCAATAAAATTGCATGACCATATTCATCCATGTGTAGGATTATGCAGTGTTCTAGTCAACCTCCCAGTTGAGGTTTCACACCAACAGCAGTTCTCTCCTGTATATTGCCAAACATACTTCAGGCTCCTGGAAAGTGGAATATATTGGTGTATTTGCAACCCAGTCCCCAAGTATTCCTCTACAAATGTTCAAAGCAGCTGGTAGCTCTAGCTCTCTTCCCCAGTCGTAGGAGGCTTCTTACATTTTTTGCTATTCTGAACTGTGCCAAGGAATCTGGTACTGCATTTTTGAGAAGCAGGGATTGATTAAGTTGGAACATTTAACTTATGGAGAGCTTTCTGGGTAGTGGTGGCAAGGTAAAGCCCTGGAAATACTCAGCTGAATCTTTTATCTTTGATACTGTCTTTGCGTTGTAAAGCACAGCCTTGGCTGTCATTACACATATTGGGTAAGACCTCCAAGTGTGGTTCCCTAGCACTATTTTGGGGCATGGGGACTACTAGCAGATGTGGAGGTGGTAGGATATGTCCAGGATCCTGGATGCATTCCTACTCACTCTAGTATTCTTGGGCTGAGACTTCCACTGGGGACTCTCGGGAATGTAGTTACCAACTTCCATTGTGGTCAGGCTCCTCTATGTGTTTGAACAGAACTCTGCATTTTATTTTACCTCTGCATTTGTAAAATCATTTTCAGTGCATAATCTTCCATAACCAGTTCTTCTTCCTTGGGATCATCACATTTGGGAAACAGTCACAGCAGCTTCAACCCCTGGAATCTATTTCCCAATATGATTAAATGTCAGTCCATTTGTATGGGTAAATCAGTGCTCAAAATGAGAAAAAAAGGTCCCTCTGGATTCATGTCAGAGGATCTCTTGATCAGCAATGGCTGGTGCATGGGAGTCACAGCTTGCTCTGTTTTTTTTTTCCAGCAGATTACGGTCTGAGGCACTAGCTGCAATGAGTGGGAAGGGAGGAGCAGGGAAAAGAGGGAGAAAAAAGAAAAGGCCCTGATCGAGAGAGAAGCTGGGAGCGCTTATCTCTCCCTCGATCTCCTCTGCCTTGCATTCACTGCCACCAGCTCTTCATCATCTCTTTCTGCCCTCAGGGCTATAAATGTGGGCATCTGTGGGGGAATAACCTGACATATGGTTTTATCTCTTCTTGGAAGTTTTCAGCAAATTTTCATTTTGGTCATTTCTTTTCTTCAGGCATTGTATGTTCTTTATTAGAGAAAAGAGAGGAAAAATGCAACCCAAACAACATTGCAGCTTCTCCAGCAAAGTTTCTATTTTGATTTATTGAAAACTTGTCCAACCAGTTATTTATATTTTATCTGTGAAAGACTCAAAAAATTTCATCTCAAAGAGATATTTCCATGGAAACGTCCATCTTTGATGAGATGTCGTTCCTCAGATGTTTCAGCTGAAGAATTTTGTCAGTTCTGGCAGAAAAAAAGAGTGGGGGCAGAACAAACAAAGACCAGGCTCAAAGGAAAACATGCAATGCTTCAAGTTAATGGGCTAAAATGTCAGCTGGTAAACTGCCATAAAGCCAGAGAAGTCAACCAGTCAACCCGAGTCGATGGAGCTATGCTAATTTACACAGAGGATCTGGCCTTAGATTTTAATAGAACCAGCCTAGCAAGCTGTTTCTCTGCTTACCCATCCTCCTCCCTTTTTAATAAGCTCTCAGTCATACTTGGCCTATCCTTTAATAATTCACCCTTCTTTCTTCACAATCCTTCTTCCTTCTCTGGAGATAATGGGATGGGATTTTCTGCTTGCAGCCCTCACAGAAATATCATAGACAGGTTAAATTCTGCACAGCTGGCTACTGGCTTCTAACATATCCCTTGTGCCTCTTTATGGACTCTAACATCCATCTTCTGTTTGGTCTTTACTTAGCCGGTGCCAACTGACTTCAATGCTATTTGCTGTATATTATGATATAGCGTATTGTATCGTAATCTATAGATCCTGGGATGTTGAAGTATTAAGCTCACAGAGCAATCAATTACTTTAATGGGACTTGTGTGTGTCTGGCCGCAATTCTGGAAAGCAGATCTATGTGATAGCTCTAGGACACAATCCAACTTCTGGACCAAGAGACTGCTCTACCGCAGAAGTTACTATTTCTTTCTTGCTCAGGGCCAAATAGGTATTTAAAACACATTTGGCAAGATGCACATTACTATATGCTTTTTGTTGTTGTTGTTATGTGTAACTACAGTATGAATAACCATGTATAACTGCTCAGTCCTACGTAGCATGTAGCTGTATGAAATAAACACTTCATGATACCCAGTGTCCAGACCTGCAAGTTTCTTACCCTGTTCCCTTGAAGCCAAGATCCAAAGTATTGAATTCTGCAAGACCCAGCAGACCACTTTTTGTAATCTAGTTCTAGTTTCTTGTTGACCATGTGCTTCCCTGTCAGCTACTTCAATTAAACAGAATAGGGAAATGTTGATGCAGAAAAAGCCCCTTGCAGACTTTAAAAGGCTCATGCATCTTTTTTTTTTGGAAGATCATCATTGAAAAAGGAATGACACCTGATTGTCTCCTGTAGAAGTAAATAGTTTCGAGTCCCCAGAGAATGCAAGCCCCTATTTTCAGTGGTGGTTTTCAAATGCATCAGTTCATTGTACCTGATCTTGTTCATGTGGAGGAGTGAAGACACCATGCAAAGTCTGAGATGTCTTCTCTGTTGATTTCTGAGAAGCACGTTGCGTGGAGCACATCTTTTGCACACCTTTTTCCTGAGCAGCTGAGATGCTGTTTGATTGCCCAGGTACAGAGCTGGTAACTGCATCTTCCAGAGAAATAAAAAGTAATGTGTGTGAATGGCTCCCTTACTGAAACCCTATGGACTCAGTATTGATTAAATCAACCTTTTGGAACAACAGAAGTATGATTGATGTCATCTGAATTTCAGCTCAGCATCTTGACTGGCATTCTTGTTTAATGACTTTTCCTTATTTGTTAAACTTAATTGATGGTTATTGCATTTATTTCTAAAGAACATTGCTTTAATTAAAAAAATATCTTTGCTCTACAGAAATTAATATTCACCATCTATATGGCACAAAAGAGTAAGTCGTGAACATAGAGAATAATTAGTAGCTGTAGGAGGAGAACTTATGAGAAGATGATTATGAATATGTAATAGAGGAAATAGACTACAAGGAGATTAAACTAAGACATTTATGAGTGAATAATTGACCTCTGAGTAAATATGAGCATTCTCTCAACAGCCACTTGACATGTTGTTAACCACTCAGTATTTCAGAACATTAACCACCCTTTTAACTAACCTGTTTTTTGCTATTGGCAACGACTCACTCTCCGGAGTTGCCTTCCTATTTTACAGGGTGATTGCTTACTGTATGCATAATGCTATAAATACATGTGGTGCCAAAGCTTTGGAGTAGGTGGGAGAAAGGTCATAATTTGTTACATATGTGTAAATCTACGCTTAGCCAAAGGAAATAGTTGTAGGGACTAACTAAATCTGCTTCCAGAATTACGCTGTTTTGAAAGAGAGCAAGACTTTATCACTACTTCCAAATGAATACAGATCTCTTTCCACCTTGAGGACATCGCGGTTTCTAACTAACACCACGCAGCCGCTCACCCCTTCCCCCCGCCAAGTGGGATGGGGCAGAAAATCGGGGAAAAAAAGTAAAACTTGTGGGTTGAGATAAGAACGGTTTAATAGTACAGAAAAGAAGAAAGTAATTATAATGA
>JANZLQ010000078.1:40165891-40185459 GCA_026212715.1 Elanus axillaris
CAAATGGTGCACAGAGTAATTGCTCACCACCCGCCGATCGACACCCGAGCGGCGATCCCAACTCCCCCACCACCCAGAAGCTGGCGCATGATAAGGGATATGATACACCCACTCAATGCCATGCTCTTTGGCCAAGGCAAGCGCTATGTACTTACAATGGTGGAAGCAACCACTGGATGGCTGGAAACATATTCTGTGCCTCATGCCACTGCCCGGAATACTATCCTGGGCCTTGAAAAGCAGGTCTTGTGGCGACTTGGCACCCCAGAGAGAATGGAGTGAGACAACGGGACTCATTTCCGAAACAACCTCATAGACACCTGGGCCAAAGAGCATGGCATTGAGTCCCGTACGGGGATCGAACCCGCGATTGTCCAAAGTCGAGATTTTCAGAATTGACAGTGAAGTTTCTAAAGTCCATTTTCAAAGTTTTCCTTTAAATTTAGTGACTAATTAGGAATTATGACTTTAAAGACTGTAGGTTAGAGATGTCAGCCTGTTCTCAAGAAAGTCCCAATATCTTCTAAATGAGAGGCCTGATAGATATGAGCAGATACATTAGCCAGAAAAGCAAAGCTGATAGTGGTTATATTTGAGAGGTAGTTCTCAAGAAACATAGAGCATCCATGAGTCAGGACTAGGCCTTTAACCTGAATTGTGTGGAGTAAGTGGAGTCAAAGCTCCGTGAAGGAAGACTGGGTTCATATTTTGAGGATTCAGAAATCATGATAAAAAATAGGATGGTGAAATTTGTTCATTGGGAAACTTTTGTATTACAATGGCCCATGGAGAATGAGGTATAATGGCTGTATATTGAGGATAAAGATTATGTTTTTATTCTAGAGAGACAAGTTATTGCTGCTGATTTTGGACCAAACACATTGCTGAATTATTGCCAGTTTTACACCAATGAAACTGATAGCAAAGATAGGATATCAGTGGAGCTTTGTCTTTTCTCCTCCTTCCCATCAAATGCTCGTTAGTGCACCAAACATTTTTTACATCATAGAATAGAGGCCAAGTAGTTATATAGAAAATGTAATGATCAACTACAATACGTGACTGATTGAATCAGGTGAGTAGTGTGAAAGATGAGGTTCACTTGCTGGCCTTGGCATTTTTGTTTGGCAGAGAGATAAGAAGACAAAGCTCAGTTTTTATCAGAAGTTAACAAATGACTAAGTAGATGAGAATCTCGATTCAGCTCCTTATTTCATTGTGATCCAAGTAATTAATGGAGTATGCTTGGAGGTGGTAAAAGACTGAACATAATACCTTAGCTATCCTCCCCTTCATCTCTGCTGGAAGATAGATTGGTGCTGTTGGGAGGTACTGTCTTTATCAGTGAAGACCAGGTAGAGCCTTTGGGTTTGAAGGGAGCTGGGGCATTTAGTTCTTTAGCCTCCTTAGAAAGTCCTAATCTACATAGCTGTAGTCTACATGAGTCCATACTTACAGTCCTAAGTCCCACCTTTAGCTATCTTGCTGAAAGGCAACAAGTTTTGGGAGCTAAGGTTATGAGCCATAGAAATGAAATCATATGCTTATACCAAAGGAAAGACGTGGATCTGCTCTACTTCAGCACAGCTTTTGTCAGCCATGAACATTCTTCTTTCTTCTGGGAAAAGGAGAACCACCTGTAAGCTAAAAGCAATTTGTCCAGAAAAAAATAGATTCAGTCTTTTTTTTTTTTTTTTGATGATGATGGCAAAGTTTTAATGGATACATCTACAATAGTGAAGCAAACAGTGTTGACCCCTTAGCATTTACCTTCTATTTTTTTCCGGTTATTAGAAAGATCTATGGCACAATTTTTGGCCCAGGCCACCTAGTGCTGTCCCAAACAGTCTCCAGTCACTGTTTGGAAGTTCACATGGGTTGTTTCCCCATAGGCAGTTTGGATGACGTCAGCCTTTTCTGGAGCACTTTGATAGTATGGACACAGCTAGACGGTGGTAGTTGGTCTCTGGACCATAAAGTGCTCCCAAGCACAATTTACTCTAGTAGAAGAGGTGTAGTTGAAACTTGTTAGGCTATATTCAGACATTCGGGAAGATCCTTCCTCAGTTACATCTTCAGCTAAGAATAGCTGAGATAATTTGTAAGAGAAAGAGGGAATATATGAGATCTTTTACACAAACCATCCACATTAAAAATGACAAGACTGTTTAGAGGATCTGACAGCACTTGAATTGCAGTTTATTACTTTCTGAGGCATTCTACTTTTTTGGAGGTTTTCAGTGTTTGTGGGAAATGGAAGGTGTGATGGAGAATTTGGATACAAGAATTGAGGGTTTATTTTGAGCCTCTGTGGCTGTGCCCTGTTTCAGAACAAACAAAAAGCAGCAAAGACATAAAGACCAAGTTCAATCCAGGGGCTGAGACCAAGATGCAAGAGGAGGGAGCAACAGTGCATGCTCCAAGAAAGCATCATTACGCACTTCTTACAGTAAATGCTTACATATTGATCTGAATAGGTGAACATGGGCTTACATGCTTTCTAGAAATGAGGACAGGGTTACACAGAAGTAGAAATCTGATGCTGGATGAGTTTGATTCTGAAGTTCCTGCAAAGGGACTTTCTGGGGACGTGGATTTAGCTGTATGGGCAGGGAGGTTAGGAACTAGGTGGCTACAGAAATCAAGAGACGCAAAGAGATCATCCACAGAAAGAGGTCTGAAGAAGTAAAGGTTAGCTTTGTTTAATCAGGGTTAACATTTTCTAAGTGTTTAGATACTGTCTTAAATGTTCTGCATTCTAAAGCAATGTTAAACATAGTGGGTCCATTTCATTTTTAATGGCACAAATGAGAAATGAACCTCTCCACTCACTTGAGCTTCTACTGCATGCGAGATCAAAATCAGAGCCAGAGGCATTTGGAGTTTGAAAGAAATGTTTTTGTTTTTGATGTCTATTTTTGCTGCCTCTATTTAGAGCAAACATAGCCAGGGCTGGAAGTGAATATGGTGTCTCTGAAGAGGTGAATTATTCCCAGCCAATCTGTAGTGGCAGAAGTGTGGTACCTTATGGGCTTGAAATAGACCATCCTCATTAACCACATGTTGGGCCAAACTCCATTAATTTCTACAGCCCCTCAGGGCTGAATTTAGCCCATTATAACAAAGTGATAATATCGTTGGAAGCTATTTTTGTGCCCTGTGCTCTAAGTTGGATACTACAATACAGTATAAACTAGGTAAAGCCAAGATAGTTTAGGCTTTTTGGCATTAAGTAGTTTCTCAGTATTTGTCCATGCTTTTCTCAAGAGTTCCCAGCAGTACTAATTAGTGTACATTAACCATGCTTGAAATTCAGGGAGAACTAATGCAGCGAGTGTGTTGGGCTACTTGTGATGTCTTCAGAGCCATGCCCTTCTAAAGGTGTTTGAAGAGAGGTGTGTGATGTGGTGGTAGGTTGGCTAGTGATTGGTGGGAGTTTACTAGCAGTAGTGATTGTAGACATGCCAGTGATATGGAGTGAAGGAAAACTAGACAAGACTCTAGGCAAGTTTTCTACTGAAGTCCCTAGTGTGGCCCACTGAGGGCTGTTGAATTGCATGTTGACACATGTATATCTCCCCTTCTGGTCTAGGTTATGTAGACACCTCTCAGACTTTGCTGTTGTTGAGGCAGCTGTGTGATTTAGACTTTCATTGAGGAAAGAGTGGAGGTGGCAAGGTTGCTCAGGCTGATGTCATGAGTCCATCCCAGGACTAAAACAGATGGCCAGACCCCTTCTCACAAGGGACAGTGGGAAGCTAAGAAGCAGTTGTCATTCCTGGTCTATGTGCTATTTCTTAAGACATCCCTGCAATTTGTCTTTCCATTGGTCACTTAAAATGCTGGTGCATGTCTCAAGAGCTCAGGAGTATCAGTCACTGCTCTGGTTTAGCAGCACAAAGAGGACTCATTGAGTTCATATGAAAACTTCTCCCAAACATACACAGTGTCTCCAAATCATGGTCCCCTTCTCCAGCTGAGGTGAAGCAGGTGAAGGTGGGTGCTCTGCTGACATGTGGCAGTTTGCCGTGATGTTACGTGATGCTGTTCTCCTGTGTTGTTATTCCCGTGGCAATGACAACAATCATTTGACACATCATCCTGCCTGACGCATGCCTCAGCTGTGCTGTACTGGCATTAGCTGGCTTTACACCTGCTGAATAATTGTGCTCTCGCTAGATTCAAGATCAGGCATGTGAGCTTCAGCCATTCTGAGAACAGCTTCACTGGAGCAAAAAATCCAGTTAAAGAGAGAAACATAGCAGGCAGCGAGCTGCTGAGTCATTACACAGCCCTCCTCGGATAGCCTTACACCAACGCAGAGGATCAAAGGTGAGGTGACCTTGTGCATCTGAGGTGAGGCAACGTCCTCTGCATGGGCTGGAATGTGCATTAGCTCTGGAATGCAGACAGGCAAACACTGCCTCTATTAGCAGCTGTAGGCACGGGTCTAAGATCATCTGCGTCTAAGGGGAAAAAGCTCCGCATGTGTCCAAACCCCAGAAAAGTTAGTGGAAAGGCTCCCATCAGTTCTGACTCAGGTGTTCAGAGAGAGTATTCTTAGATCTCTTCTTCTGACCAGGATTGTGATTAGTCTGGGTGATGTTTAGTTTTGGTCCACTCTGTTTTGAAGCTGGCTGAAACTCCTGGAAAGCCTAGAAACCTCTCTTTAATTTGCTAAATAGCAAACTTGCATCTCATCCTGTAATTTCACAATTCTCATTATAATCTCCAAAGAAACATTAAAATGGGTTGTGTTTTAAAAATTATGATTTCTCATCCCATCTCCAGCCTACTCTTTTTATTTCAGTGGTCTAAATATCAAGATTATTATTTCTGGGTATGTGTGAATCAGTGGTTCTGTACTTGCTGATTCCTGTACCACCTTCTGGCCTGGGTAATTAAACTAAACAACCTTTTGACTACTTTTAGAGGGATTGTCTGGCAAGGCTTGTTTCACTGGCTTGTCATATGAATCGAAAGCAACAGAGCCCAGTGCTGTTTGCCAGATCTCCTCCATTGCTCTGAACAGTGTAGGACAGAGAACACAAAGGTGTCGGTCAAGATGAAAGCAGGAGTCTTGTTTTCTGCTTAGATCCCTTGCTCTGTTTTGGGCTCGCAGGTGCTGCTACAAGGTACAGACTGGTAAGATTCACCTCTCTTAACTTGAGACATCTGCAATGTGGACATTTACTTCTGAGCAGTCATCCTGGACCCCCTTCACAGTCCAGCAATTTACCTCATCCTAAAGTAGACATTTGCAAGACATGCCCTATTGGGTTATGCCCTAAAAGACCCTGGTTGTCTTTATGCACTCTAATGGGGTCTAGCAAATAAGCTCAGAGATAGACACCTACAGCTGAGCTATCCAGATTTGATTAGAGAGCCTCAGATTTACAGTCTAGTTTTCGCTGGATCTCAAAGTTTTAAAATCAAACCTCTGTTCAGTCTATTTTCACTTCAGTCAGTCATCTCCGGAGACGGATTTGCCCTCTTTCCAAGATAGGATGTGAATTTGATCCCTAAAACGCCTGCACATATGGCCCTTTGCTGAAATCATGCTTTCATTTCTTGCCCTGGGGCATACCTTTTTTTTTCAAACCATCCTCTAGGAAGTATTTTGTAACAGGGAAATCTGAATGGGATGGTTGTGCTTCTTTCCATTACTATTTGGGAAACCACCACTGACCAGAACACCCACGAGCAAAAAAGCCACCAGGGCAGAAAGCCCAGACGGGCTCACCCTGGCCAAAGCCCATCATGATGTCCTCGTGAGCCAATCTACTTGCAGAACAGGAGAGCTGCATCTGGATCATGCCTTAGAACACACCGTGGGATCCTTAGGATGAAAGAAGCTATATAAACATAAAATATCTCTGTTGATGATAAATGACAGCGAAAGGGAAATGCGTGATTTAAAGCAGTGCCAGCTCTGGTCTAATAGCAGATAAACAGCACTGGGACTCTTGGTCAAATGGTGCTATCCACTCTACGCCACTCATGTTCAGACAAACTGCAGGGGAAGGATACTTTTTTCTATCGACTCCATAAAAATCTGCATGTTCCTATATGTCTTTCCTACAGAGATAAAGACATGGACACTGCTGACATGTTACATTCCTCTTATCTGGGGTGATTGTGCAATCCCACTGGTGTAAATCTCCTGCTTCCTAACGTCATGCAAGCAAGGTCTGCTGTTGCAAAGAGGGAGGGCAGTTTGGCACGGCATTGCCCCCCCAAAGTAAGAGGTGTGACTTGTCAGCAGGAAGATCGTAGAAGCGATTATGTGGAAGGTGGCAAAAGGTTGGAAGTTAATGCAGGGCTCTTCCAAGAAAGCACCATGCAGTCTCCACGGCAATTCCTCCTCTTGCCATGTGTCTTATGTAAGGTAGCAAGAGACTGACTTATTCAGCTGGGTAACCTCCCGAAAATCTGGGCAGGACTGTCACGCTGCAGGCTGCTGTTACGTGGTGCATCTTTGGAAATACGGTCTCACCAGGAGCACTTCCAAATCACGCATTTCTAAGTCCTGATGTCCTGAGGACTTTGGGAATGATTTTTATCTCATGCAACTTCAGGGGAATGAATCAGGCATCAAGTGCCACTTTAGATGCCCCGTGTTATCAAGACACCTGCATGAGCCCTGGCAGATAGGAGATGGGATCTGTGCGAGACCTGTGCTCTTCTTGAGTGGCAACTAGAAGCCAGGTTGGATACACCATGGCATGAGATGCCTGTATTTAGGCAGCTGCATATCTACACCCTCAGTGTCTCCATCAGAGCCGGTCACCCTGGGCTATTTTTGCAGTCGATGTAGAGTCATAAGTATTTTCAAGGTGTGGTTTAGCCAGACTGTTTTAGACACCTGTTTCAGGTGGAGGTGAGTTTTTCCCTAGTCCCCACGGACTGTCATAACTAGATTTCTGTGACTGCAAAGGGAACTCAAATATAGACATTTACATGCAAGCAGATGAACCTCATCCTGGATCTAGTCTGCCTTACGTTGACATTAGCTTAATACTAAGAAAACTGCAAACCATGGACCTGATTTTACTCATAATTGCAGCACTGTTGATGAGATAAGATTCAGAACCACCATTTGGCAGTTGTCCCCCAAAGTAAGCTCTGACAGACATTCATTATGGTAATGTTTTCATGGCTCCTTGTGTAAAAACGAAAGTTTCAGTTAAGAGTTATTTGTTTGGATTCAAGCCAATTGCAAACGGCTTCAATTTTAACGGGGTGTCCCATGACGCTTTCAATTACAATGAGGTGAGTAAGAGATGTTTTGGTTTGCTGGCAATGCTGAAAGATAATTACACACATCTATATTGTTCTTGATCTAATAAAAAAGTTTCACTCAGTCCCAGAGAAAACATTTCAGTTTGCTTTTAAGCATTTTTCACATTAAGAAGAAAAACAGAGTGAAAGGAAATCTCTGAACAAAGAGACATTTCATAGTGAAATCCATCTCAAGCAACTTATGTTTTTCAATTCTAAATGAATTCATTTGGCAAAACTGACAGAAATTCATGGTGTTGCTGCTTTTTTTTTTCAGCAGAAAGACCATTTAGCCCCCCAAAACTACATCCACGCTGTTGCAGCTGCAGTGTTCAAAAAGCCACAGGGCTTTGGACCCTTGCTGGCAGGGTGGAAGGGACCTGGGATGGTCCCTGCAGGTTGGTGACAGCAGGTTAACAAAGAGGTTTTGGAATCCTTCCCTCCACAATACTTCCAGAAGGTAAATGTTCCCGGTATTATTTGCAACACAGTAATATGTCACTGTAAATGCCAGGTACAATAAGACCCAGACAGCAAAACTAAGTATAAATAGATGAGGGAATTCCTGGCATTAGTTCTGGAGCAGTTTGGGACTGGAACAAGTGAAAAATACAATTTCTCTAAAAGGGAAGTTTCCTGTAAGTAAAAGAAAATTTCCCTCATTTCTCCCCCTTCTTCTTTCCCCAGATTCCATTTTTTTCACCAGAGAGAATCTGACTGTTTAAAGTGAGTTCAACCAGAATTTCATTTTGCTGAACTGGCCTGATTTGAGATGCAAACTGACCTCTGAAAGGCTGAAATTTCCCATGGGAGCAGAAATTTTCTCAGTTTTGCTCATCTCTACTTACTTCTTGCACAGAAATGGCCTAAAGCAAACAAACAGCCTCTCTCCTAGTGCAGATAGGAGAGCTGCCTGATAAGTAGGTTAATTTGGATGGAGTTCCCTGGTGGCAGCTCCTCTTCCTCTCTTCTGCCCAGGGAAACCTGTGCAATGATCAGCTCTGCAGACAGGGCAGTGACAAGCTTCCCTTCAAGGCAAAAATAAACTTACACGTATATAAACTCAGAGATCATTTCCTACAGGAGCCATTTACACCCCAGGGCAGGCTGCTGTGGCCTGACACAGCTCCACTGACCTCAACAGAGCACCCCAGCAAAAGGATCACCTTGTTCTATGTCTGAAAATATTCAATTTTCCAGCAAAGCTAAGGCCCTAAAGGATTTTTTGGTAGGCTTCACAAAGCAGCTGATAGCCCAGGTGGGACTTCATGGCTGTGGCTGGATGCTGAGAGGCTGCCAGCTGGTGATGTGTCCCCGTTGGTGAGGTACCAGCACGTTACTGGTGAGGATCGGCACGTTACTGGTGAGGATCAGCAAACATGCCAAAGCTGGGAGGCTGGGAGGAATGTGAGCTCATTCCTTCTCATTGCCTCTGTCTCCATAACACGACTGCAAGGAGGCATCAGCCTCCAGACCTGATGAAAGCCTGGGGCAGGGCAGCCTTGGGGCAGCTGCTGGGGGGAGCTGGACCCCCAGGTGCGGAGCTCTGCTGATTTTCTCTGCTGGAAAGTTGCTATCTGTATGTATAGGGCAGGGGATGCAGGGCTGAGCAGTTCTGCCTCCTTGCAGTAAAGACAGATGTGCCCTCTGAGCAATGCAGTCTTGGTCCTTCCGTGCTAAGCTTCAGCCTTCCTCCAGCTATGGTATAGTGACAGTCCTTTGCCTCTCATCTGAGGGTAGCAAAGTGCCCTGCAAACAATTAAGTCTCACAATCCCCCAGTGATGTGGGGAAGAATTATCTCCTCATTTTTACCTGTCTGGAAAATGACACAGAAATTAATTGACTTCTTCAAGGTCACTCAAAGAGTCAGTGGGAGATTTGAAAATGGGACCCAGGAGTCCTGACTGCTGGTCCTTTCTAACCACTAGATACCTAACATCAATTTCTAGAGAACCTGCTCTTAGGCTTTACAGTTTTGATTAAAGATTCAAAAAATATTGGAGATTTAAAGGAAAAAAATAATTCACCACAACTTTAACAAGCGATTCATGACTGAGCACAGCCCCTCTGGGAATACAAGCTCTATTTAAGAAGAGCTGATCTGCTGTATGCTCTGCATACGCATGAGGTCTTAGGCTCGATGCCAGCTGACACGGGCAGCAGGTCTGGCTCCTGCCATCGCAGGCAGCTCAGGTGGCTGGCAGGGCTTTGCATGTCCATGGCCAGAGGATGAGGTCCTGAACTGAAGAAGCAGCAAGCTGTGGGTTTACACCTCACTCTGGGCTTGTGTTGCATTATGTGTTCAAAAACATGTAATTTTGCTGCTAAATACAAGCAGCCTGGGCTTTGAGAATAATGCCTGGAGTTTAGTGGATGCACCTCCTGCTCTGTGTGCAGAAGCAGAGCAGTAAGCTGGCTCTTTGCCCAAAATCGTCCTGTGTGGGGCAGAAAGTGCCTTCCACCAGGCTCCTCATCCCCTTCCCTGTGCTTCCACCCCATGGCCCTGTGCTCCCGCAAAGCTCAGCCACCCATTTCTGATGCCACCCATTTCTGATGCCACCTCATTTCTTCTCCCACCAGCACACAGGGACACCCTCCCAACAGACCTGCTGCTCTCTCCTTGGTGCAGCCCAGCCCCACAAGTGCCCCATAGCAAGGGCGGCGAGGGGAACGCAACCTGCCTTTCCGTTTGCTCTTGCTTGCTCTTACCTTTCTGGGATCACCACTTCCAACTCCTCCATCTCCATCAGCAAGACCTGACCCAGCCAAGTGGCTCCAGCAGCCTGACTCACTGTTACCCTCTAGTGCTGGACCAGCTGGGTGACAGGCATGCCCCTGGAGAAAGCAGGAGCTGCAGGCAGCGCTAGGTTGTCCTCTTCACTCCCAGCCGCCCCAAATTCAAGTCCTGGCCACAGCGACTCATCGTAGGGTGCTGAATCTCAGCCCCTGGATGGTTTGCTGAGCCATTTGCTCTGCCTTTTGCAGCACAGCCGGGCAGATTTGTCACCCACTCGTTGGTAGCGTGGACGAGCATTTTGGTTCACTTGATCATGTGCCTGCTGCGGGTTTGGTTTTTTTAATTCCTTTCTTCCTTTTTAGTTAAGGATCTCCCTGTCATCTCGCGTTTTGTTCTCCAGACCTTGTTTGCTGTGGTTTTAGTGGAGAGACTGGTAGCCGGTTTGCCCATGGAGAAGCTGACGGTGAAACGCCTGCCAGGAACAATTAGGGAAAACTTGTTCTATTGGGAACTCCTACTTTTATGGGGAAGGCACTGCTGGCAAGAGGGGCCAGAGTTTGCTCCCAGTCTGCACCAGTAAGGGCTTGAACACAGGAGGGTGGGGAAAATGCTGAAGCCCTCTTCTGCTTTCCCTGCAGTCTCTAAGAATATTGCCATTGGTTTCCAAACAGCCAGGATTTTCCCTCTCTTCTGGGAAAGGAGTGGTTGAACATCTTAAGAACAGCCTTTATGGATGAGGCTCCTTGTGGGGCTGGGAGCAGAGTGCTGGGATCTAGCCAGGGTGGAGTGGGGAGCTTGAAAAGGGGATGGCTCTCCTGGGAGGGTGGAGAAAGGGAATCCCTTGCAGCAGCTGAGCTCTAACCCTCCTTCCCACCCTGCTTCCAGGGGAAGAGGGTTAAGCATTTTTCCCTAGTAGGATTTGTCAGTGTTGGGCACCGAAATTAGATGCCTCCTCACCCTAGCCTGGGCACAGCCCTGAATGCCAATGATTCAACACTGGAAACACTAGTAAAGCTACTTTGTTTTTCATGGTTTTCCATTTCTTTTCTTTCTTAATGAGTGCCGCCAATTCCTTGTTTCACACATGCCAACATGGATTATAACTTGCTCATCTGAAAAGAGTCTAATAGTCACATTGGCTATAGACTCCAAGCTATGTAATCAAGAGCTTGCTTTGGCCCCCTTACACATTTGGACCTGTCTTTCTGATAAGCTGAGCTTGTTTATGGACATGCATGAAATGCTGTTTGTGGTTTCCTGTCCTAGTGCATCTTGTTTGACTGTATTTTAATTTCACTGAGTGTTCCCATTGATAGAATAAACATTGGTATTTATATAAATCATTTACACGTTGAGATCCTGTGATAAAGCACGGTAAAAGTGTCTTGTCTACAGCAATGAACTGAGCAAAGCAAACATCCTGAAGATAGGTAAGGAACATTTAGAAACTTTATGGCCAGAAACACCATTTGATCTTTGAGTCTGAGCACTTGTATACACACACAATAAAAATTCACCCACGTATTTCTGCATTGTGTCCAGCAGTGCATTCTTGAGTAATGTGTCTGTTCCTGGAAAACATACAGGGCACTCACTGTTCAGCTGCCTAAATGGAAGTGTAGGGTTTTTTTTGAGATGCTGTGGGAATCTGAGGCATCCACACAGGTCTGATAGGAAATGATGCAGGCCTACAGGTTCCCTCCCTCTTGGAGCAGCTGCTGGAAGTTGGGCAAGATACCCCCGAGACCCTCAAGAGGTGTGAGATATCTATGTGTTGTCAACAGAGTTGAGCCTCCTGCATGATATGAAGGGTAGGGTTCAGCTCACAGATGGAGACAGCTAAATTCCAGTGTCTGCAGAATGGTGTCCACGTGAGTATTGAGTGTCTGAGTTACAGGCAGTGGAGATCTTGTCCATCCAGTCAATGGACCGCAGAGAGTAATTAATTTGGTCAGATGAACAACTCTTTTGACTGCATTAGGCGGGACTCATTTTTCTAAGCATTGGCACTTTTCGCTCTTTGAGATGCTCCAGATTATCCCAGATGTTGATACCCAGGATACCTGTGGCATCTGCAGTGGCAGACATGACAAAGGACTTAAAGGAGACCGAGATCTGGATGACATGAAGTTCCAAAGAGGTGCAGGTCTCCACAGATTTTTTATCATATCTGCCAGCAGATATGTGTGCAGATACCTAACATACAAAGAGCGCTTGACATGTCTGTTTGGAAACTGAGCTGAGCACCAAAACTGGAGTTCTTCTTTCCTAACTAAGCATTCATAATATAGTTAGATCTAATGTGGCCAATCCTGGCTCCCTTTACCACAGGTGGTAGGAAATGTGCACTCCAAGGGCATGATTCATCTGCCCAGTTTTAGATGTCTTCTCTAGGAAGACAAGAAGAACCCTTTGGTTCTCCTGACCACATAGACTAGATCTCTACAGGGTCTGAAAGGTGCATAGCAAGGTAGGAGTCAGCATTGGCTTTTCCCTGTACAGTCATTTAATGAGAAGAATTGCATCTTCAGGAGATAGGCAGTCCATCAATTCCTTTGATAGATTTTCCCTGTGACTGGTAATTGTCTCATCTGAATTTGCCTGGTTTGGACTTCTGGCTTGAGTTTATGTCCTGCTTCTCTTCAGTAGATTGAAGGGCCCTATAGCACTGCAGTGAGTCACATATGCTGATCATCCCATTGATAAAATAAAGAGCTGGAGCTGCTCAAGGCCTTGCAAAGTTGCTTAAAATTCTTAAGAACTGAGTTAACACATGGTTGAACACCTTGTTTCTGTCAATGAGGACAAATGGAGCAAATTACTAAGTAATTCCATGTTACAAGATAACTGAGTTAACAGCATCACAATACAGCCATACATACACATACTACAACAAATCAAAGCAAAGCTTTGTGCAAGCCACATATGAATGGGAGAGTTTAACTGTATATCAAAGTGTATATGTCCAAAGAGAGTCAGAAAGACCAGAAAACTGGAGAGAATATCCAATGGTTGTAGTCACAGGAAGGCTGTTAGCATTTGCTGAGAAAATGGAGAGAAGGAGAGCAATAATAGATTTGACTTTCATGTCTTGATATCTCTGGAACATGGATTGGAGCTGTGAACTCAGAAACAGCTTTCAGTTCTTTTCCACTATTTCTAGAGAAAAAAAAAAAGACTTTCTCAATGAACAGGATTGCACTGCGGAGATCTTGATCCTACAGTAATTTCTCCTGGTAGAAGCAACCCTGAATTTTGACAACTGTTTCAGCAAAGCCCAGAACAGATGCCTTTCTTGAACTGTTCTGACCACTTCCTTCAGAATACCTTCTTTTATCCCAGATTTTGGAGCAGGTTGTTGGGGCTTCTCTGTCTCCCCATTTGAAACTGCACAACAGCTTAGAAAAGGCAATGGGAAAGGTTCAGAGGAGGGAAGGTTGAATGTAATTGTGCGGCTTGCAGGTGGTCTCATCTCCTTCAGAATGGGTCCCGACACCATGACTGACTTCACTGGTCACAATCTTGGCCTCATATCCCATGGGAGAGATGCTAAGACGACAGGCATATAGGATACCTGAAGTCAGTAGGATTCGAAGCTGAGTGAGAGGGAAGTCCCTTGATGCTGGGTATTGCACATCAAGCAAGAGAAAACCTTGAATGACAACCCAGAAAAGAGTGCTAAGGTACCCCCTGCTCACTATCACCTAGTGCCTCCGATCCAAGGTGGAGCCGCTGTGCATGGCCACCATTTCTTTCATCATTCTCACTGCAGTTAGTGTAAAAGAGGGGGTGGATGCCGTTCCAGATGATGTGAACAAGGTGAGCAGATATGTGTTATGACCTTTTGTTATGACTGCGTGCACTGGAAAGGCACATGGAGTCACTGTGCCTCAGTTTCTCCATCTGCATAGTGGAGCTGGTGGGACAAATCTACTGAGTATCTCCTGAGCTGTGTGACTAGCTGGTCTAACTCAGACCCTCTGATGATATAAATCAATTCCCATGTTGTTTACTGACAGTGATTCTGGCCTGGAGCTTGCAAAGCAGCCTGAGATTCACATGCAACATGTGAATCTCATCCCTGGGGCAAAACCTACTGCCAAATCTGGGAGCAGTAGAGGGATTTCCTTGCTAGAAACATCACAGTGTTACCCCTGGGAGTGAAAAAGAAAAGAAACGCACATGCAGTCCCCTTTCCAGGCAGAGTTTAGTTGAATTTTAAACAGCCTCACTCAAACCTCCCCCCATGACAGCAAATGTCACTTGTAAAGTATGTAATTTGTGCCTGCAGGCTTGTGTCACCCAGGTCACATGCAGACGTGTACTCCCTGCTGTTCCCTTCTCTGCTTTGAAAGGATGCGGTTTCAGCGTCGCCTGGCATCCCAATGAGGCGCCCGCAGAGATGGGGCCTCGCCGTAACATGCGTGGGCTGGTGGGCCTTGGGGAGGTACGAATGTCCCCGCTGCCGCGGTGGCCAGCTCTGTGCACGGCTCCTTGCATACGGCTCAGGGCACTGCCGGCACCCTGTGTCTGCACCCTCTGGGTCACCAGCTGTTAGAGTCTGTGAACTTTCAGGGTCTGCTGGAGGAGAGATTTCTTGCTTCTTCTTGGGCAGATATCCCTGCTTTTGGCCTTGGGCTCGTATTCTTCCCAGCTGATATACCGCTTCTTGCTCCCTCGGCGTTGCTGCATTTGCAACACAGGTGGTGCTTGCAGCACCCTGCTTTCCCAGCCTGACCTTGCAGCAGTCTTCTTTTCTTCTAACTAGAAAGATGACACTGCTGGTCACTCTGCATCCTGCAAAGCCAACCCATGCTGGAAGGGAGCTGGCAAGACCCTTGGGAAGCCTTTGGCACATCTGTGCTGTGACCTATTACAGGAGACCCTTTGCAGGTCTTCAAGGCTGTGTTGGCGACATGATGATGGTGTGAGGTTGGGCAGCTGCGATGCTCACTGTGCTGCACAGTCCTGTGCATGCCTTGAGTCATCTCAGCATTAGGCCAGTGCTTCTGTTGGAATTATTTACGTTTAAATACCCCCCAAAGCCCTGATCATACTAGACCTCAACAATTTTGGCTTTTCTCACAGTGAGACTTTGGCAGGGTTAAAGAACTTCGCAGCACCTTCCAACCGACTGAGTGCTAACGAAGTGCGTCATCTTTTTGGGAAGTGAAACTTGAGCTTCTGCAGCCCAGCAGACGCCTTCTGAAGCTTGTTTGTAAACTAAGTGGGCACATGGCTCTCCTGGAGGTCAGGGAGACATGGCTGTGAAAGTGCTCTGACAAATGAGAGTCACGAACCACCGGTGGCCCTCAGCCCTGGATGATCCTATGAGGCAATTCAGTTGCTTACTATATTTCAAAGACAGCAGCGGGTGAAAGGCACTGTGGTAGTCTCTAGACAGTCCTGCCAGGGTTAAGAGCCTATTTACCAGTCAAGAGTAATGAAATTTTACACCTTTTAGAAAGCACTTCAAGATTTGCTTGTGATAAGTGCCTCAGAAAAGCCAAATATTGCTATTATTATTTATTCCAATGTCAGAAATGCGTCCACACCTAGCAGTAGATGGATGTCACCACAGAGACCTTACAATCCCCTCAGCCAAACAATGGCAGAATGGGAGTATCCATGCCTCCTTAGCCATACAGTGTGTATCTGAGGGAGGTTAAGTGACTCACTCAAGGCTACGCAGCAATATGTGGAAGAGGTGGGACTGATTTCAGTGCCCCATCGCTTGAGGCTGCGCCTTCAGTAAGGGTCAGGTTAGCAGAGCAAAGCAGTCCTTGCAGGGAAGGGTCCTGGTCCCTCCTGGTCTCCATGCAGAGATATGGTCATGCTGGGCAGAGGAAGTTTCCCCTAAAATATTTTTGGGGGTCTGAAAACTGGGTTCTTCTATACCCTCGTCTTTTAGGCAGAATGTATGCTTTGAACTTCTGTTAGAAAAGGAAGAAAACATTTCAGTTTGAAAGCCTCAAACTAGGTGAGGGAAACTGGCAAATAGTGTGTGAACAGAACAAGAATCGGGTCCCCATCAGATCCAACGCCTGTCCTTAATTAGACACGCTTTAATCTGTGGAGATTAAGTAAATTAGAGTTCAGTGGGAACAGCGAATGTGCTCTGCACCTTGGTGCGTCATCTCCTTGGTGGCTCCACTGCCAGTGCCAGCCTGGGGACCGGAGGAGCGGATGCTCCTGTGTGGAGTCCTTGGAGGCAGCACTCAGGCGAGCTGATGGACCAGTCTAGAAAAGCTCGTCTTGTTGAGGGTTTGGTCAGAGATCAAGAGAGGACCTCGATTTTCAGACACATCAGCCTCATGCTTTCTATGAAGGGCAATGAAAATAGGTTTCATGTCCCAGGGCTGTGCTCTGCGGTCCCATCACTGAACTCAGGTTCACCAAACCTTGCAAATTCCCTGATGGGTCTGCTTCTGCTCCCACTGAACACCTTTGCCACCAGCTCAACTCAGAACAGACCTAGCTTTGTAAAGAGAAAACAAGGTGGGGTTTTGGGGGGGAGAAAGTATTTTTTCTAGAGATTTTTTTTCAAGTAATTTGCGTTTTGTTATTGCATTACTGCGGCCCTTCTTTAAAACCAGACCTATGAGCAAAGCCAGGATCCTCTTTGCAATGCTTTTTTCTATTCCTTTTACCCCACTTTGTGCCATAGAACTGCTCCTCAATGTGTACCATTAATAAATAAATGCTTCCTTTATCCCCTCCTCCTTCAAGCCAACCCAAGGGAATGAGATAACACTTTAACAAGTCGTTATTGAAGTGATGGTAAATATAAACCCTTGATGGAGAGCTGTGGTGTAGGAACAGATTGCCCAGTTTTCTTAGAGTGATGGAGATGTGCGTGTCATTAATGAAAGATCTTGTTGTGTGTTTTTAAATTATTTTTCTCAGTTAAGATCATTACCTCTGCTTACATGAAAAAGTAGATAACTTGATGAAGGTTCTTGTAATAAGCATTGTTGGAGCCATCATCTGCCAGAGTATCTTGGTAATTAATGGTTTGTTTAAATTCCAGTGCATAATTGTCTTTGCTTTCTTGACTCTGACTGTTGCTTAGATCCTTATGAGACATTTGTAGAGACAACAGGAGGGTAGTGGGAGTTCAAATCATCACAGATGCTCATCATCCAGGTGTGCTTCAGTGGTGTCACCTCCCAGTGGTGCCACTTTGAGAATGGCAGTCACCGTGGAAAAAACCAGCATCTCTTTGCTGGGCATCTGGGCTAGTGTTTTCTAGCAATTTGCAGTGCCTAATGCTGACATGTGGGTTTATGAATAGGACTCAACACCTTATGAGCTAAAATCAGAGGGATTTTTTTTTTCTTGGCTCCTCTGAGCTCTGACCAGTGTCTTGTGTGATGGCACAAGGTGTCTGTACAGGAAGGACCAGGAGATCTGATACTACTAAATCTTTACTGGACCAACTGGCATTTTACCCCTTCAGCTCTTAGTCCAGTCAGGTCTGGGCCCCAAACCTCTGCACTCTTTCCCCTCTACAGAGGTTCTTTCCCCTCTACAGAGTGGCACGAGAAGTCCTTTGTCCCTGTCCTTGCTGCAGCCCTGCAGCTTATTTGTGCTGCTCTCTCACCTGATTTTATTGTGAGACTTGAAATACCTGGTCCTTGTGTTCCTCACCCCCAAACTGAGTGCTGCTCCAGTGAAGTAAATAAGTGCAGACATAAAAAAAAGTCTTCCGAGCCTTGCAAATATGGAAGAAATTTAGAAAACATGATCCAGGCGCTGCTCTCAAGATGCAAATCCCGAGGAGATGAAAGGACCAAGGGGTCTGCTCACACTGCTACGAAGCCAAAGGGTCATGGCATTAGCTTTGCCGGGACCGTCATTTTTGCAACCAGTAAAGCATTTAGTAAAATTGCAATTTGACAAATCCTAAAGTGCAAAGCTAATTTCGGTCAATGACATCTCTCTAAGATCGGTAGATGAGTGCACATCCTCACTGAAGAGGTTAACACTGTCAGAGCCTGTCAGTGGAATGAGGAATAAAAACATTGCTGTAAACATCACCCCCTCCATGCCTTGAGAATAAACAGTGAGAAATTCTTCCTTGGAGGGTGTCTGTCTGTGCCACAGGAGGCAATGACTAGAGCTGGAATCTCAAACAGTAAATAGTGGGTTTTATACCTCAGTGACTTTATGACCCATAATAGCTTTCATGGTTCTCTGCTCTAATCAGATCTCATGCTTCAGGACAGAAAGCATCCTGGCATCGGGAAGGAATCTGTCCTCCGCGCACCACAGATGCCCACAGGTGACCAATGACAAGGTGCCTCGTGTAAAACTCCCCTCTGAAACATCCGCTATCAATGCCTGCTGGTACCTTTTTTCAGCCAAAGTGTTGAGTAGCTGCTAATTGCAAGATGACAAGTGAGTGGCTCATAATCGTATTGTTGATTATTTTGGGGAAGCCCCCTGTTATTGTGGTGGCAGCCTAGAAGGAATGAGTGTGAAATGTTAGGTGCCTTTGGGCACTTTAATTCATGGAAATGTGCTGTGTTCCCAGTTCCCCTGGCATCAGCTGGAAGGGCTGCTGCCTTCCAGCTGCGGCTCTGAGCCAGCGGAGCAGCACAAACTGATTATAAGCGACAACAGGGAGAAGGGAGAGCAGACCCCTGAGCCTGGCGACCGTGGGTGAATGTCTCACCTGTCAGGATGGAGGTTTGCAAAATATCCGACCTGTCTGACTTGCTTTAACCAACTTCTTGTGGAAGTTCCAGGGAAATTGGAGCTCCAGATATGTTGGGCTGGTGGGAACCCAGAGAGGTTCTCTCTTCCTTTGACACAGCATCAAGGAAGAATCCCTATGCAAGTTGCCATGGGTGGGAGTCAGCTTGCAGAATAAGGCCTAAATTTAGCTGCTTTTGTGTAGATGTCTTCATGTAAGCCACGTGCCTAAGCCTCCATCTACAGGAGGATCTCAGTTACCTGAACCTGGTGCCTATAACAGCATCACGGATCTTTGGCATTTAGCTTGGACCAGAGGGTTTGGTAAGCAGTGAAAGACACGTGGTGCAAGGGAAACCTAAGCAGCATGGCTGGAACTGTGCTGGTTTCTGCCAAAATGGTGAGGAACAGCAGCATCTCTCTCCCTCTCTCTCCCTTTCAAGCACCCATGGCTTTTCTCTTGTGTTAACTGTCATCCTCCTCCTGTTCCTGCAAACACTGTAATTCGAAAATAGAAAAAGGAGAAGAATGAAACAAAACAACTGCTTAAAAAGCCCGGTAAAAAAAGGGGAACCTAAGATATAATTATGCCTCTTGGATCATATTTTCCCCTGATAATACTGGAAAAATACTAAACACGTTCATGTGATCTTCTAGTGTGCAAGTATCTGTAGCACGTCTCCCTCCTGCTCGCTCTCTCCCTCCCTCCGCAGCCGCGGCAGCTCCCGGGGCTGGGGGCTCGCTCCCCGCTCCGCCCGGCCCAAGCCCGGCCCCGGAGGAGGAGCCCCGCCGGGGCAGCCCCCGCCCAGCTCCCCCCCAGCGCCGAGGCACTTCGCAAACTTTCGGCGCGGC
>JANZLQ010000078.1:40185559-40204176 GCA_026212715.1 Elanus axillaris
TGGATGGCAGGACTCATTCTGCTCAATTTCAAACCTACCTGAACAGATCTATCTGTGGTTCGTATTTGTCTGGTCAGCCAAAATGCGAGCATGAAAGAGAAACAAAGCTGAGGAATATGTGTATTGCATGTTTCAGGAACTGCCAGCATTTAATGTAGATACACCTAGAGACAGCTCAGATGTGAACCTGCAGCTCTGCCATGCTCTGATTTAAGGATCAGTCCATAAACCCCACAGAACACACAATCATAGCATTTGACCCCAGAAAAAAAAATTACATTTCAAACCCTCTTTCCACTATAATTTGGGTCTCTGGCTCAATTTTGGGTACCTTTGAAGGAACAGGGGAATTAAAGGGATCGGTGATGTAGGGCCGTCCCTGCTCCCATCCCAGCCCCGTCTCCCCATGAAAGCAGGCATATGCTAAGGAGCTCGCCGAGCACGACTGGAGCGGACTCCCCGTGGGCTGGTGGATGGATGCAAGTGGTAGCAGCAGTGCATCAAACCAGGGGTTGAATTTGGGGGACAGGGCATCATAGTTTAAGTGAGGTCTATGGGAATAGATGTGCTAGAGGCTTTTGCAGCTCAGCAGTACGTGTGCTGGCAAATAATCCCCCCTTGGCTACTTTTGCTCCTATTCTCGTTCCCTGCCCGATCAAGTCCCGCTGCTAATTGCACTGTCAAAGCTCTGCAGGAAATTCCTGCTGCCTTGATATGGAGGCTTCTCCTGACACGCTCCTGGGGTTAAAGTATCCTGGGCTTAATTTATTCCCTGTTTTCAGACTCAGGTCCAAATAAGGACTGCACTTTCCCTTTCACCTCTCCCCTGAGGTTTGCAGTAGCTGAAATCCAAACCCTGCAGCAGATCACCATGTTTTGCACTAATTTAACATGAAGCTTCAGGTACTTAAACATTTCTGCAGTCTTTGAGCACAAAAGTGGCCTTTTTTTTTTCCTTTGCCTCCATCCCCTCTCTTAATCAAACACTGTTCCACAAAATTTGAGGAATGCGCCATGTTGCTTATTTCTTTCTGGCACATTTCATGGTTTTAAGTGCAGGATTTTTCCACCATGTTGCAGGAAGGCTCACTGCTGAGCATGGTCCTTAGCAGGCTCTTGAAAAGCCAAGCTGGATTTAATGCTGGTGAGAAAACCTGAAAGCAGATCTGCCCCCCAAAGCCCAGAGTTTGAGTGTGGGATGTTTGCACATCTCGGCACTGGGGACCTGGTCATGGTTCTGATGATGCCCTGTGGAGTGAGACCTCACCAAAGCAGGCTCAGGTCTTACACATAAGGTGGATGACCCCATAAGCATGTAGCATGTGTATAAGCTTTATTCTGTTAAAAACTGAAGACTCACATCTATCACGGCACTTCTTAGATAGCATTTTCTTTTAGATAACTCTTAACTCGTCAGAAAGAGATGAAGAAAGAGCCCAGACCTTTTACCAAATAGGGTGCAGTTTGGTGAAAGTTAGAGCTGAAAAAAAATGAGATGCCAATAAAAAATAGGAAAATGAATATTTTCATCTTTTTAAAAGTATTTTTTTGACCTGTGGTTTTGAAAAGGCGCTTAGAATCAACCAAAGATTCTTCCTTCCAGCTGCGAAGGTGTCGTCCTAAATTCAACCTCCCATGAAAATTCAAGCTGCCTTGTCCTCATCAAGGTTTTAAATTGAATTAGTTAACTGAATTAGGAATGCTTTTTGCTTTTCTGTGTTTGGTAGTGACTGATAAGCCTGCAGCTGCAGAGAAGCACGGGTTTGATTCAAGCTGCCGCCTGGACCTGCACGTGGAATTGGTTAACCATGTGCAGGAGAGCTTTCCTGAGCCAGACCCATATTTCCTGCATAAATGATACTTGTGACAAATACCTGGTGTCATTGATATTCCATTAGTTTCCTTCACTGAAAGATCAGACAGCTTTAAAAAGCCAATAAATTCCCACAGATTGTCTCCGAAAGGGAGAAAAAAAGATTCCTTGGCAGGCCACACACCATTAAGCCCAAGAAGTGAGCAGTGTTTTATGGTTAGCAGAGCTGAGGTCACTACTTTTGGATGGGTGCAATTAAGATTCACTGAAGCTACCAAAACCCACTACTTCTTCAGGTGCTGGGGCAAAGACACCTTGTTCAGACAGCAGTCGGAGGATTGACTTTCTGCACTGCTGCAATTCTGGGCTATGCTGGTCCTGGGAGCATACCCCAGTGTTTAGAGATATAAACTAGCATGGGCCCCACTTTAAAAAAAAGCTTTATGAAGATCCAGGGAAGTGCCTTGGAAGCCAGAGCATCTGCTTGCCTTGTAGACTAGAGGCCATGTGTATTAACCTGTTTTTAAAAGGGATTTTGGAGTGTTGTTAAACTTCTGCAGCTGACAATATGCCCACCTTGTGGTCAGGACAACTCTGTCACTCGGGAAAATGTCTGAAGCCATGTGCCTTTCTTTTTTTGTATGCAGACCATCAGTATTTGTGGTGTGAAATTGCAGCAGCTTCCTCATTGCCCGGCATGCTCAGGAAATCTGGATACTGTCAGTTTTTGGGTGCTATTTCCTGTCGTTTGGGTGTCCTTACATCTGTCTATCTGTTGAAATTATTTCCCCAGAGCTTGCTTTAGCTGTAATCCTTTGGCAAGTCCTTTGTTCCCAGTGTTCTGCTTATGGCTGAAAAATTACGTTATTCATGCCCAGATATATCTTTCAGCCATTTGCACCCAGATTTTGAATTTCAAGAAGCCACTGCTTTGTTGTTGTTGTTTTTTTTTGTTTTGTTTGTTTGTTTTTGTTGTTGTTGTTGTTTGTTTGTTGTTTTTTTAAAATATCGTTTGGTACAGGTAAACCAGATCTTTTTAGCTAAATACAAGAATAAATGAATATGCAGAATTTTTTTTCTGAAGGTCGAGAGCATGAATGCTTGCTTTGATGAATGACTCATTCCCTTTGTTATAGTAGCATTGTTGAAGCTCTGGTGTTTTCAGGCTATGAGCAAGGCAAGGTTGGGAGGAGGAGTTACTGTCTTTTATTAGACTAGATGATATAGTTGGAAAAAATCAGGCAAAATTTCAGGCATGCAATCCTTTCCTTCAGGTTTGGAGCTGCTTTTGCTGCCTTTGAGCTGCCTACAAGTTAAGAACAGCCATTGCAATATTTGACTGAATTTAGCCAGTCAGAACAGTTGTCCTCATCTTTTCATTCTGACCTGGAAAAAGAGCCCTGGAGCTCTCTGCCAGCATCATCCTAAATTCAGCCTCATTCTAAAACGCCTTATTATTTCATCCATTAAATGATAGCAACCCCTTTGAACATACTTGCC
The DNA here is from genome assembly GCA_026212715.1 of Elanus axillaris. Classification (NCBI taxonomy): domain Eukaryota; kingdom Metazoa; phylum Chordata; class Aves; order Accipitriformes; family Accipitridae; genus Elanus; species Elanus axillaris. The sequence goes on from JANZLQ010000078.1 coordinate 40,188,873, forward strand.
CAAGTGTTTGTTTAGTTTTCAGTTGCTCTTTTATACCTGATAAATAAAAGCAATTGGAGATAATTAATGGCATTTTTGCCCTTTTCCTCCTGATAGTCAGATGAAATCTCAACATTCAGGTAATTCCAGTCCCATACAACAATTGCACAGGAGGAAAAGGAGGGAGGAGGGAGATGCTTGGAGTAATTTAAAACTTCTGTCCAAAATAGCTGGGGAAAAAAAAGAAATCCCAACATTGACAAACCTCTGAATAAACTTATCAGGGAGGCTCCGTTTCAGAGCAGACCTTGGGGCCAGAAAACTTTTCCGTCTGCTCCAGCCCTGACACAGGCAGGAGCTGGGGAAGGGACGGCACAATAAGGGGGTGACAAGGGGGGACCCCAGCTTGGGGGCAGGCTGTACTCGAACTAGTGGGAAGCCGACTGGTTTGCACACCCCTTGGCTGTGAGGAGGAAAAATTCCAGCTCCCGTTGAGATACCCCTGCTAATGTGGGGCTCTAGGTGATGCTGCCTCCAGACAAGATGATGCCTGTGGTGGATTTGGGGGAAAAAACCCAAGTGGACCCCCAAGTTCCTAAGGATTTGCACGGGCACTTGTGTTTATCAGGAAAGATTTCTGCTCTTGGCCAAGGCAAGTACGGCACGTTCTCCAGCCTGTTTATTTCAGCCTGGCTGGGTGCGGGAAATCTTTCCTCCTCCTCTCCCACTGTGTCTGACTCAGAAAATGTTTGAAAATCCCAGGTTTCTGCTGTCTCCTGCCTCTCCCCCTCTGGGTAACGGGAGGCTAAAGGAGAAGCAAACAAAGGCATCCTTATACTCGGGAGAGCTGACGGGTCGTGGAGCAGCGACTCCTCCTCTCCTCCTGCTGCCCTCCCGGGGATCCAGCCTCCCCATTGTCTGCAGCAGCTCCAGGCATGTTAAAGGCTTCCTTGGCGTGGCTTTCACATCCAAGCAAAGTCTGGGGCTGATAGAGAGTCTGTTGATATTAATTATCTGAATTGTGGTATGCGCTTGGGTCCTTTGCTGTGCCTGCGGTCTGTTGTGTTCGCTGTTGTGCGTTGATGGGCGAGGAGGTTATAAAGCCGGGGGAAAATGCACAGCAAGTATCTTGTTACCCCATTAATCTGCACTGGTGTGCTCTCTCCTGTCTTAAAATTATCTTGCAAGTTTGTGGAATCCAGTTTCCCTTTCTTATGTTTGTGTAGCAGCCAGCACTGCAGGACCCTGCTCCATGCGCAGGGAGCATCATTTTAACTGAAACAGTGCCATTTGACGGCTGTGAACCCGAGGGGGAGAGGATGGCACTGATTTGTTTCCAAATTCCATTGGAAAAGCAGGGACCGGACCTGGACAGCTCAAATCTGGATCTACCACCCTTGCTACGGCACCCAGCCTTGTTCAATCACCCGTCGAGGGGTAGGAAGGGAAGGGAGGTGGGCTGGGGTGGCAGAGCTGGGCTGTCTGCTAAACACCACCCTGCAAACAGCAGCCAAGACATTCTCCAGCCAGAGCGGGTCACGACAGCGTACAATTGCAGGAGTAGTGACATCAAATAGTAAGGAAATAAACACCTCGCCTCGACGAGATGAGATCTGATTTAAATAAAGAGAAGGACAACTGAGGCTCTGCACAAGGCAGAGCAAATGTGGGACTCCTTTTATCTGCCTCTCAGGACTCCTATCTGCATGCAGGGATCAAGCCCTTGCTATTTTGTATTATTTTTTTTAAATGATGGCTCAGATGCATGCAGGACCGCATTGGTGCTCCCACCGCAGCACTGGGGTGTTATAAGGACACAGGAAAAAAATCACAGAGTCTCTAGGTAGAGTCACTGTGCATGCTCAGGTTGGCACCTGGGTGAGATGAGGAGAAGCATTTCCAAGAGACCTGCTGGGGAGGTTTCTGAAAGCGTTTTCAAACCCATGACCTTGTCAGTTGAGCTTCCGAACCCTGGGATGGCCAACAAACCTTCATCCCTGTGTAGTGTCCTCACCTTCCTTATATAAACTCAAGCCTCAGGCAAGGGCAGTCGGCCAAGCAAATACACACAAATGCCTTCCTTCCCTCCTTCCACTCTCCGCTTTGCTCAATGCATGGGCCCGATATGGGGCCTTGGAGAGAAAGGTCAGGACCATTTGGTGTCCTCTTACTTTGGCTAGTGAAAGGGTATCTCTGACTGTGCAGCCTTCTAAAAATAGCTGATGCTTGCAGAGCGGTTTAGCTCTCTACCACGTACAGGAATAAAAGGATGGGAAAGGTCTCCAGCAAGGGAGATGTCCAAAAGACATCCAAGGCGTGCTGCCTCTCTACCAAAACCACACATATGTTTCCTCCTCCGTGTGAGCATCCCTCGTGCTGAGAGGGGCCGAGAAGGAAGGAGAGACCTCAGAAAGCCTCTCTTGGCCACCTGAATGTGTCTCAGGTCGGAACGCAGACCCCCTGGATGGGGGGACCCCAGCTGTAAGCCGCTGGCGAGCAGGCTGGCAGTGGGGACCAGGGGATGCTGGCACAGAGGGAGATTTTAGGGCTTCGTTTAACTCCTTCAGGACACTGAGGAGTCCAGCAGCACAGAGCGGGTTGCAGAGGTAGCCTTAGCACTGACATTTTGGGCTTTGGTGAGGATCTTCCATCACCAGAGCCAGCCAGTTAAGTGTTCACCCTAATTTCTTTGTCTTAGTAAGCAAATGTGTCCTGTGACAGCACTTCTCCTGTGATTTCGAATAATGAATCCGGCTTGATTTTCTATGAAAGGCATTTCTCACTTGTCTTTTACTAGGCAATCCTGTATTGACCAATTAATTCCTCATCTAATCATGCCCACAAAGTGTGACAAAGTCAGCAAGAGACAGCAGAAAAATGTGCCAGGAAAACCTGGAGTTAGCCTGGCTTTCAAAATCAGGGCAGTGTTTCTGTTATGCTTATGGAGATTTCATCCTGAATGCTGCATGCAGGTCCCCTGGGTACAAGGAGAGGGACTTCAACCCAAAGGAGCATGCAGAAGAGATCTGTGAGGAAGGTCAGAGGAATGGAGAGTCGTGCCTAGGAAAAGGAACTAAATCCTCCTGGTGTTTTAGATGGATTTCAGTCATTATATGAGCAGTATTATATTTTATGGCTGACTAAAATGGCTGATTGTAGGATTTGAGAAATCACTGGCCATATATTCTGCGCTGTAATCAGGAATTAAGCTGGCCGATTGCCTATAGCTCTGTGATTGCATGTCTTGAAAGAGAGAGCAGGGCCTTATAGTATTTCTTGACTGAGGTCTTGGAGGGGCAAATACTGGGAACAGTCATCAGTCTCTGACAAGGCAGAGCAAGTGATGTGACGATAAATAAAGTGGAGGTCAATCTGATTTCCTTTAGTGGGCCATTTGCGAGAAGGGGGGAGTATGTGTGTGTGTGAACCACCCAACAATGTCCAGGCAACCATCGTATTAACCATCCCCTCCTCTTTCAACAGGTAGGAGTCTAAAACATGTCCAGGGTCCTTCCACACCCAACAGGGATTTTACATCCCCAATGCAAGTCAGGCAGAGCACAGGAACTGTGGAAGTGGGTCTCACGAACACGGGGCAGAGCTTGAGTATCTGTTTGTCCCACGCACAGTGGTGGCTCTCTGGAGACATGTACACTAAAGGCTGGGGAAGACTTCTTTATGGGAGAGGAAACTAAGAGCTCTCTGCTCGGTTACTCCAACAAAACGCCCTGGGCAACTGCAGTCTTGTAGATCAAAGCTATCTGAAAGAGCAGCATCAGAGGCAGCTCTGGTGCTTACACTGGAGGACAATTCATCCAGCCTGGCTGAGCTGAAAAATAACAAAAAATAAAAGTCTCGGTGGTAACCTGGGAAGGCTGTTGCTTCCCCAGAAAAAAGATTCACCTAAAAACCTTCTTGTCCTCCTGATTCCTACATGAATCACAGGGAAAGGCACCATGCTGGGAGTCATGATTCAGCGTTAGTCCCAGTTCTGTGCTTGTTCCACTTGTGGTCTGCCTGTCACTGTCTCCTCTCTGTAAGATGGGGATAATCATACTTAGAAACATTGCAAAGTTCTTCAACAAGCATTTGACAAACACTGAATGCTCTTATTAAACATAAGTCTTGGCTTTACTTGGATGACATCCTAACCAACATCCATCTCCCAAACCAACCTGATGCAAACAAACCATTCTTCAGGCTATGAAACGATAACCATGGTGGGCAGGAAATAATCCGTGTAAGTCTTCCAATTAACAGATCGGCCATCACTTTAGAAAACACTTTTGGTCACAAGCAAAGAAGGATCCCAAAGGCTGATCTGGTCCCTCTTTCATTAGCCTCTATGTGCTGCTAGAAACCTGTTTGCATTGTGCTCTGCAGAGAGGGGAAAGCCGGCCAAGGGAAGCAATACAAAATCTGCATCTGGAGGTTCATTTTGCAGGGAGCTACAGGGACTTTCACACATGTATAGAAACCTGTTAATAATAAACAGAGTTGTCTGGAACATTCATACATCCTGTGTAGAGGTTAGTGCTTCCAAGTCAGGGAAATTTAGCAGGTGAGCAAAGAGGGACTGTAGGGGTACGGAGGAACGTCGGTGTAGGGCTGTACCCAGAGCTGTGAGTCCCAGGAGGAGGGGATGGGGAATTGCCTGCCCCTGGTTCAGGAGAGCCAGCCCAGAATTCAGAGCCAGCAAAGGCTGTTATTGCTGGCAACCATAATGAAATTAAAGAGATGCTTTGCTATCCATCATCAGGTGTGTCAGTTTTCAACACTTAATGCCTGGAAGTTAAAGCCTTTCTCAGCTGCATTTCCAGTCATTGGCTTTCAGTTTTGGGCACAAGGAAGGGAATTAAGTTAGAGGTATTGCAGGTGAGATTTCCTCCCTCCTGCCACACATTTCTGTGGCAATGCATCAGTAATGAGACTTTATGTGTAGCATCTTCTTTGCCAAAATGGAATAATTAATTCATTTCTTTACCTAGCTACTTGTCCAAAATTGCTCTGGGATAATGGGACAGAGGCTAGGCCAGTCCTTTTGTTTGGTTTGTGACAGCTGCGTGTACACACCAAATCACATCACCACCCCTCCTTGCAGAGATGGGGTATCTGAGGAGCAAAGCATCGAGCTGAGATCTCCCCAGGAGTCTGGGGGTTGTGCTCAGCCCCTCCAGGTGTGGTCCCAGGGCTGTCCAGACCTTCCTTTAGCAGCCCAGGGTGAGGAACAGATACAGTGGGCACATTTCAACTCAATTCAGTTCAACCCATGTTGGATAAACCCTACTGCACCCTTTGCTGTAGGTTCAGTCCTGGAGTGAAAAAATGAACAGAATGACACAGCGTGTGAGAGTAACAGCGTATGAAGCATGGGAGGTCTGAAGAAAAGGGCCCCTTCACTTTCACAGCCACATAAATGTGTGTTAGAGATACAGACTCCTTTTTGGCATTTGTCAGACAACAGCAGTTTTTCAAGGCTGTTTCTGACGGCGTCATATGGATTTTCCTTTTATAACAATATCTCTTGTGGAAATCCCCATTGGTTGCTGCTATTCCAGCAAAGGAGACTGTCTAATTCAGCTCATTTTCCCCCGGGAAGATCCAGCTGATTATGCAATAGCAATGTGTACCAGCACGTTAATGGCGCTTGGCACCTTCCTGGGCTGCACGGGAGGCAGGGGATATTGCTGTCATTATGGAATTAGTCACGCTGGAAACACCGCAGGGTTTGTTTAATCCAAGAAGAAAAGAAAAAAGTTGTTGGGGTGGGGTGGAGAGAGGCAACCACTGCAGCTTTCTGAGCCAGATGGCGAGGGACCCATGACAGGACCACCTTCGCTGGTGAGTGGGTGTCCCAGGGCCTCCCCACGCTCTGGGTGCCTGTGGATATTAATGGGTTTTAACTAGCTGCAACATAGAGTTTGAGGATTTTTCACCATGCAGGACCCCGGCAGCTGTTTGGCTGGATTTTAGCTGGTATAAATGGTCAGGTCCCTGCAGACGCCCATGGGAGGAGAGGTCTGGAGGGAAAGACCCTGCCTCCCCTTGGCTGCAGGTGCTCACCGAGGGGACGAGTTTCTGGAGAAGCGGTGGTCATGAGTTAGGGATGCTGTCCTCCTGCTGCCAAGGAGAGGACAGGTCCAGACCAATGCTGCCTGCTCTGCTGCTCTCCAGCTTTCATTGCAACACTGCACCCTCGTCGGCCACTCTGCAGGTCTCCTCTGCCTCCCCCGGGCCTCTTGTGCCTTTATGGGATTAGGTAGTACTGCCACACACTTCCTCCAGCATCCTCTCTGGAACTGAAGACCCAGCCTGAGGGACCACCAGCCAAGTGATCTGGGTGTGAGCCTTAGTGTCTGACCATCTCCTGGCTGAGAGAAGAGGTGTGTTGGTTTCAGGTGCCCCACGAGGTGTGTCCAACTCCTTTTGACCATCCTGGAGACACCTCTACAGGTAAGCGTGCAGCAGCTGAGACCTGCGCTCACTCCGCTGGCTCTTCAGCCCATCAGGGCTTCAGGCACCTCTGTTTCACAGCTGCAGTTGTATGCAAGCCCTCCTCATGCCCCATGCCACCGGCTGTGAGCTCAGTGCCAAGGAGCAGCTGGGATTGTGCCAGCTGGAGATCATCTGCCTCCAGTCTCCTCCTCCCTAGCCAAGACATAATGGTTTTGCAGCAAACTCTGTGGCTGCTTGTCCCCCACCTGTGCCTGCATCAGTGCTGCTTAGATTTCACGTGATGTCAAGGAGCTTCACATTCTGCCAGCTGAGCCGGCCCTCACAGCACCAGCAGAAGATTGATCTAGACTAAATTAGCACACAGACATTAACACTGCAGTGTGGTAATGCCATAGGGAACATGGCCAGAAGGCTTGGCCCAAGGAAAAGGAGTATCTGTTTCTTCTTTAACTGGCCACTCACACCATAACCCATCTCGTGAGTTTTCCTGCTGTATGCAAGGTCTTGACAAGGGGCATTTTCTACCCCATCGACCCGGCTGCTTCTGGTACCGCAAAAAAATGACTGCAGCAGATCTGGCTGTGTGGTGGAGCATGTCCTCCTCTCCCACCTCCATGGGATATGGAGGAGAGCTCCCATCAGCCGTCTTCATCTCTCACTTGTGATGCGGGGAAAGCAAGACATGGTGGGGATGCATGCTCCCCTGCTGGGTACTGCTAATTAATGTAAGAAATGGTACCAGAGGCTACGAGGCATTGAACTGGAGTGTAATTAGCTACATGGGATTTGCTAAGCATCTTGGTCCAGACAACAAGCAGGAAACCTCAGGGGCTGCCATATGAAAGCAGAACCGCCCCCCCCCCAGGGATGCTTGGTGCTGTTGTCCAAGCCCACGCAAAGCTGTATTGGGATGTACGCAATGTCCCGGTTCCTGCTCCCTGCCCCAGGGTGCCAACAGCACAGACATCTATCTCCTCTTCGCTGCAGTTTATTTAATATTTACACACCCAAATGCTAGGGAATATCCTAATACTGTATGTGCTCAGAGGTCCAGTGCTCTGCGGAGATATTTTGCTGCCTGGGTCTCCTTTCCCCTTGCACTGGGCTCTGTGTAGGTGCTGTCACTGGGTTGGTCTGGTCTCCTGCATGGGGATGGGAACAAGCTCCCCAGCTGGTGTCTGGGTGTCTCCTTGTCACCTCCATTTGCTTTTCCCAGGCACAGAGGGTGAGATGCCCTGGGTAGGCACCGGCACTGGATTTTGTCATCTCATCTCCCTTTGCAGGCCACAGAGATCCAGTGAATGCCAAGAGGTAGGTGTCCAACATATGCCAGATGAATCACACCTCCAGAAGCACCTGGTTTTGTCCACTGAGCACCCAGTGGATCAATAGTAGGTGTCCATCGTCAGACCCAGACAGCTTGTTACACCCCACAGGACCTGTGAGCTTTAGGGACTGTGAGCCCAAGGTAGTAAATATCTTACGCTGCCTCTGGTCTCCTTCCTTGTGCCGCTCACGGCTGCCTGCAAAGTTTGCACAGGAGCATGCACAGCCACGAGCAGAGCTGTTGGCTTTCTGGCCCTGGCTATCCTGAGTGCTTGCAAGAAGGACGGACCCTTTCTGAAACATGCCAAGACTTGGCAAGGAGTGTCACATCACGCCTGGCAGGAGGAACCCGCTCCAAACATAATGTGGCTTCTGTTCAAGGCTCCCTTGGCTATTTTTGCATGTGCGGATGGTGTAAAATGTGCTTTTTTGTTTTGCTTTTAAAAAGACCCCCCACACAATGAAACACAAAACAAAGGGCATGGGAGGAACACTGGCAAAAGGGTGATAGGGAAAGGAAAAACAAGGCAGCAGACAAAAATCTATCACCTGCTGTTAATGTTAGAGGAGTTGTTTGGTCCTGTTACTGCTGTGTGTGCTCTCCTGTTTCCAGCCTGGCAGTCCTTGCTTTTGCGCCATAAAAAAGGAGTCAAGATGACTCATAGGAGTGATGAGGTAAAGGCTCTAGTGACCTGTTGAGCAACAACCAGCGGCTTCATGGTCAGGATCTGGGGCTGTGATCGGCAGCAGGCAGCTCGGGGAGGAGCGGGGACAAGTGTGACAGCCCGTGTGGCAGCTTTGGCACTGAAATAATCCTCCTTCCCAGGACTTCTCAGCTGGAAGGAGGCTTTTTTGCACTGATTTTAGGCATCTTCTTCCCCACCTTGATGAAAGAGGAACAGATCTATACGGCCAGAGATCAAGAAAGCTCCAAATGAGAAAAAAAGGGAATAATCTTCTCTCAGTATTTGATGAAAACCTGTTCTGTCTCAGCCCAGAGTGATTCAGTTTAGCTGCAGCATGCAGGGGAATTTTCTTACATGCATTTGCAGATAGAGGCTGAGCCTCTTGGGTTATGCTGTTATCTCATAAGCAATCACCCTTGTTCGTGCTGGGGTAAATGTGAAAAAGTTTGGGATGAGGGAAGAGGCTCTGGGTGCAAGGGAAACCCCAGGACCAGTTTTGAATGGCAACTGTGATCACCTTCATTAAGATTTGCCTGGAGGGTGGGACATAAATGCTCATGTCCTCTGCAAACAGGGTGGGAAATTCTTTAATCACCCATCTTGTATCTCAAAAAAAAAAATCCTTGGACAGGAAAGCCTCATCTTTCCCCACTCCCTGTGCTTGCAGTAAATAAAAGCTGCTCCCTGCTGCTTCACTCGCCTCGCTGATCTCTGGTGTTTCTCAGCCTTGATATCACCCTAGAGATTTGAGATGTGTTCTGCGGCTAAAAGCAAAGAAGATGGGATGGGGCTTTCTGCAGGGCAGCTGTGTGGCTGGGGTGGGATCGCAGGGGCTGGACTCACTCCCCCCCGGCTGGAGGCACGTCCCTGAGGGCCCTGTGAGGGCTCTCATCCCTCTGCTTTTCTCAATTTGGGAGAGAGGAACTGGCACCTCCCTCTGGAGGGTGAGATCTTCTTACCTGGGCTCCCTGAGGTGACTGTCACCCAGATGTGCCTTCATATTTTGGTAATTAATGGCTATTTCCTGAGAGAGAGAAGAAGATATTGAGAGGGGTGTGTGTGTGTGTGTGTGTGTGTGTTATTAAGGCTGATAGATTCACATGCCAAATTAGGCAGGGGGGTAGTGAAGATTAAAATGTTTCCGCTCATGGCTATGAGTGGCTTCTACTCATGCTTACTCCATGTCTGGAGGACTTTGCTGCTGTTTTGGTTGGATTCACCATGGGGGTAGGTCCCACCTGGGACCCTGCTTTAGAGGTTGGGTTTAGAGACAACCGCAGGATGCTGAAGGGACGTATTCATCATCATGCTGGATCCAGCACTGGGTGGCCATTCGCAAAGAGAAACTCTGGGGTGGCTGCGGCAGGTATCCTAGCTCCTTTGCACCTGCAAGGCATCTACAGCAATGGGATGACGCATAAATTACGGCACTGGCCAGTTTTTCCCAACAGCATGGGGTGAAATGGCACTGCAGATGCACTGTCAGCTGAATTCCTCAGCTGCAAGCCTCATTTTTCCTGACATACTGCTCTGGACACAATGTGAAGTCCCACTAATGCTGTTTCCACATAACTAAAGGTCACTTATATCTGACACCACTGGAATCGCTTTTCTGGGGTTGATGCCACGGGGCGAGTGCGAATGGTCCAAAACATGAAGCAGATGTTTCAGTTTTCCAAAGGGAGAACCTATCATGTAGATTAAAGACAGTTAACTAAAAGATCCAGTTCCCCACCCTTGCAAACTAAAATATTGCGTTTATCTGCTTTCACATTCGGCTTCAAATGTGTCTTCCTCAACATGGGTCATTGGCAACTTACAGATTTAACCTCACTGTACATTTGAGGAAAGAAGGTAAAAATTAGCTTCTTCTGGTTTTTGATCAAGCTAGGTCATCCTTCTGAAAGAGGTCTTACCTCAAACAAGCCATGAGCACCAGAATGAAGTTCCTGCATGGTGGCCACTTGGACGTTAGACTGAGCGAGTGCAAATCCACTTCTAGCCTCATGTCCTGGTTTCAGCTGGGATAGAGTTAATTTTCCTCCTAGTAGCTGGTATAGTGTTGTGTCTTGGATTCAATATGAGAAGAATGTTGATAACACACTGATGTTTTCAGTTGTTGCTCAGAAGTGTTTAGACTAAGTCAAGGATTGTTCAGCTTCTGATGCCCAGCCAGTGAGAAGGCTGGAAGGGCACAAGGAGTTGGGAGTGGACACAGCCAGGGCAGTGACCCAAACTGGCCAAAGGGGTATTCCAGACCATGGGACATCATGTCCAGTATATAAACTGGGGGGAGTTGGCTTGGGAGGGATCACTGCTTGGGAAATAACTGGCATCAGTCAGCAGGTTGTGCATCACTTGTTTTATATATTCCAATTCTTTTATTACAATTATTGTCATTTTATTATTGTTATTATTATCATTATTAGTTTCATCCTTTCTGTCCTATTAAAGTATTCCTATCTCAACCTATGAGGTCTACCTTTTTCCTTCCAATTCTGTCCCCTTTCCCACTGGGTGGGGGGAAGTGAGTGGCTCTGTGATGCTTAGCTGCTGGCTGGGGTTAAAAGATGACACCTTGACAAGGTCCATGGGTCTCTCTGCTCTGCCCCTCCGCACTGGGAAGTGTGAAGCAGGGACTGGTCAACAGCTACTGCTTCATTTTGCTGAGGTTGATGCTGTAGCACACTGTGCTGGCCTAACATAAGGGCTTAAGTTTAAATGATAATACAGAGAAGAGTCCTGGAAGGCCCTTTTTGTGTTGGCTTTTAAAGGCTTTAGTCTCTGTCTCAAAAGCACATCAGCTATGTCTGGACTGTTAACCTAAACAAGACCAGGGCCAGAGCTCCTGTGGTCATCCACAGCATGATCCATGGCATGTGCATTGTCCCAGACCAATTAATTCTCCTGCAGACGGTACCCAGCATCATTCCCAACATGCAGGCAGGACACTGCAGGCCTGTTTGGGGTGAGGATGTGAGATGTGCGGTGCCGAAAGCCAGCCCTGACCCATTTTATTTTCAAGTATAGACGAAGGATGCAGACTCACCTCTATGTGGGAAAATAACGCCCTCCCCAAAATGAGCCAAGGGCATCGTTCCCCTGCAGACCTGCCTGGGCTTTGAGGGTAGATGGATGTTTTGGGAACTATGAGCCAAGGCAAAAATAAACTAGAAAACCAGCCCAGAAACCAAGCTCAGTGGAGTTCCTCAATGCCTCATTAGCCTCCCGAATGCCTTGTCCGATCTGTCCAGAAACATGAAAAAAATTTCTCCCCTGGACTAAGGGCCATCCATGAAACTCCTGGCAGGGATCTGGCCACTGACACTGGGTTTGCATTAGGACCAGTCTCCACCACCTATGCCCTAAGTCACTGGTGCTGAGCTCCACTTGCACGTCTCATGAGTGACCTTATTTTTTTGGAGGCCGTAAAAACCCCAAGAAGAATAAGGTGATGAGGTCCAGGTTGGGTTGATGCAATGAGGTGGGAGTGATGGGCAGATTGTGGCCATCTCTCTGCTGGGGCATTGCGGGTGAGGGGTGCATCTCACCATCCCCTCCCATGGCGGAGGACTGGTCTCTCAGGCTGGGTGAGACCCTCCACCTCACATGCTGCTGGCCCCAAAAATCTTCTGCAAGAGAGAATTTTTGAAGAGGATAGGGGGTGGGGGAGAAAGTCCCCTTGTTTGTTTGTTCCTTCCGTCTGTGTTTGGAGAGAGAAGATTTATGGAAGTCAATTCAACTCCCTGTCTTGCCTCACCTGATATATTTCTCCCCATCCTCCCTTCAGAGCCATCAAGGAAGACTTCAGACAAGTGCTTGGGCCTGATGCTAAACCGTGGGACGTGGAGGGAGGCACACTGGGAACAGGAAAGCAGTGCTTGGAGCGTGCAACGCTACGTTAACATCCACCTCTCCTGCAGCTCTTCTCCCACTGGGAGACATCAGCACGCTCAAGTCCACTTCCAGCTTACAGAGAGGGAGGTGGAGGTCCAGGCACAGCTGGTGGGAGAGGCCGGGATGGGAAGCAGGTCCAGGGCAGGGCGCAGGCACCAGCCCCGGGGATGTGCAGCCCCGGCGTGCTTGCACGCTCGCCAACTCCACACAGCTGCTCCCCTCATCTGCGCGCATTCAGAGCCGCTCCATTCAGCAGCACCGCTTCCTGCAGCTTGAAAGGGCTGCTGATTATTTTTAATGAGCCTTCGCCTTGCTGGAGGTTTGTTTGGCACTGATTGCGTGGGCAGCCGTAGCACCCTCTTGCCAGGCAGGTTTGCTCACCCTGCGCTCCCTGGCATTGCTCAGCACCTATGGGGGAGCTGGTGGGGCAGGACCCAACAGGTTTGGGGAGCAAATATGCAGGTTATGGATCGATCACTGCCATGCCCCGCTTGAGGAGGGAGGACCCCAATGGGAATGCAGGGTCCTGAAATGGAGGAAGGCAGCATATCCTCCTGTCATGCTCTTGGAGAAGGTTTGACCTCCACAATGTCTGCATAGCCTCCAGGGCACTGCATGATGCCCACTGGCTCTGACCTCCTCCTTCCCACCTAACAGCAAGGTTAGGATATTTGGGAGGCTCCTCCCTTGCTCTGTAGCCTTCCTGAACACCTGCCCCAAGGGCCCAGGGCATGATTCAGCTCATCCCAAAGCAGGGCAGATGATTCACATCCTATAAGTGCCTATATCTCTCCATCAGCTCCAATGGGATCCTGGGATGGAGAGCTGAGCTGACTGTCTTTGGATGCTGGATCAGGCCCTTTATACTGTGGAAAACTGAGTAGCATCCTGGTCTTGCAGGAATTAAAATTAATGTGATAGAGGGTGATCTTACAGCAATAGCGGTGCAAGGTGCAGCGCTTGGGACTGTTGCTAGAAAACCATCAGTTCTGCTGAACATGGGGCTGCTCCGTGCAGTAACTGCCTCATTCATTAGTCCATGTAATCTGCTGGGACATACCCTGTTGAAACCTGCTACCCAGCTTTATTTTTTCATGTTACTCGTGCTGCAATTTTTTTTTCCCCTGAGAAATTATTTAAACAGATGGCTGAGCTTGATATTAATACACTTATTTCAACATTTGCATAGAGCATCTGTTAGGAAAAAAAAAAAGTTTTGCAGGTTTAAAAAAATAAATTTTTTTTCATCTTTGACTTGAATTCCAAGAATCTCAGAAGACGACTACCTCTTCCAAGAATGTATAAAAGCTTCATTTATATACCAGTAGGATGCCACTCCACCAAAATGTCACTCACTGGCAGATGATTTGGAAGGGGAGAGGGAAGTGAATGTGTATGTTACAGAACTGATCAAGTCTAGACCAAAAAAGGGGGAAACTTTTAAAAGCAAGGTCCCAACCGAGTCTTACTGCTGTTATATGGGTCAGTCAAATAATTTAGAGCCAAACTGTCTCATTTTCCTTCTCATTCATTGAGCTGTTCTGCCCCCATTGCTGATTTGGTATGTGGTGGTCATCTCCTGGCCATGTCCTGAGTTCAGAGCAGGCTGACCCCCCCGTTCCTCTCTCCTGCTCCCTTCTGCCTTCCTTGGAAAGGGAAGCAGGGGGCACAGCCCAGGTGGGATCACAAATGCATCCCCCCCATCCTTGCCTTGTCTCTTCAGAGGTACGTGTGGATCTCAAGGTACATGTGGTGTACATGTGGTCCTCAAAGAGTGGCCTAGGTGAAGCTGCTGAAGAAATTGCACCTTTTTCTCTCAGACAAGATCTGACGGTGTGTTTGAATCCCGTATACCTCTTTCTTTCCCAGTAAAATAGTCTCCTACAATGATTTTGTATTATTAATTTTTGGACTAGCCCTCAGAGGGGCCACAATAAAAATAAAACCTCCTGAAGACCTATGTGGCTCATCACTGCAAATTAACAAGGGGCCATTCCCTTCTGTCCAAACTCTCTGGGTCACCTCCTTGTTAATGCCGCAGGGCCAATGCTCTTCTTCCACCCAAGGGACTAGGCTAATGCTAAGTTACTTTATTTCTCCCTTTTATGACTGAATGCGCAAAGCCGAATAGTAAACATCCTTCTGATGTTTTCAGCTGGCCTCCACATCTTGGAGTCTGGTCTGATGAACTTTAATAACGATGTCTGCCCATTGCTGAAAGCTGTAGGTCAGGCTAAGCTCTGAGTCCATATGTGTGTTTGTGTAATTGCCTCCGCAACAGGATTTCTGTCTAAATACTGTATGGTTTTAAGACTGTGGCTATTTATGCCTTCAGTTTTTATTCTGTCTTCTTCAGGATTGCCACTCAAGTAGCACGGAGGATGCAGTCAGACAAGCAAGTCCCACTTTTTGACTTGTGATGGAGATTCTGATGTCAGCAGATCTCAGCTGTAGTGGAGTCACCCAACCTACAGCAGCGTTGATACAGAGTAGTACCTTTGATCTGGAGTCATTCTGGATTCGGAGCTTCACAATGCAAGGGCAACAATAGACTTTTCAGCTGTATCTCAGACTGGTTTTCCCTTGGTTTTTTACATCACTGTATCCAGAGGCACTATGGTCTAGGGTATTACAGGCGAGAGGCAGGATTATAAAATATAGCATATACATGCTTTAATTATTTTGTCAAAATGATTTATAAGCTCTAACTTACTGGAAAGCACCAGGCTGTACCCGTGGACTGATCTTTTCTGGTCCTCACCTGTGTTAACTCTGAGGACCTGCTCATCACCTTTTCCTCCCACATTTGTGCTTAGGGGAATGGTACATTCCTGAGTCTAGCAGCCCCTTAGCTTAACAGTGACTATTAAAATAGACCTGAGATGACACAGATATTTTCCACCTCCAGCCAATACATCACATGCAGCCCCTGCCACCCCCCTTGCCATCCCCCAGCCACC
>JANZLQ010000078.1:40204276-40235800 GCA_026212715.1 Elanus axillaris
CAGCCACCCACCCCAAATCCCCCCACCAGGGTAACTCAGTTTATCCCATAACAAAATTTTCTGGCAGGGTGTCAGCTCAGCCAGAGTAATAAAAATTTACAGCCATAGGTGAGGCAATGCCAAAAATACCTGGCATAAATGACTGCGTACCAGCACACAGGTAACATGGTTGTGATTTAGGCGCCCTGCAGTGAGGGAGGAGGGAGAAGAAGGGGTGCTGCTTTTTGAACATTTTTCTGGTGTTTTCACTTTTTCATGATCTACTTAGCCCATTGCTGAAAGGTATATATTATGGCTCTGAAATATAACCAGGGGTTTTGCAGCCTCCATGCTTTGGATCCAGCTGCTTTATCACTCGGTTCATTCCTCACAGTTTTACATGACAGCGTAAGGGCTGAATGCGATGAATGGTATGCAGATAAAAACAGAGGAGAAAGAAAGGCTTTCCCTCAAAGGCCGAGAGCTAATGGAAGAGTGAAGGGCAGGGAGTTTGGAGGGGGACTTGCTTGGGGGAGGCTTGGGAGATGCTGTGAAATGCCTCTGGAGCAGGTGGCAGGAGATGATACACAGAAAGAGCGATGTTGGAGGCTGTGTAATAGAAACCAAGGGCTGGATACAACCCCACAGGCACTGTGGTGTAGGAAAATTGCATCTTCTTGCACTGGGATGATGGGGTCAGAGGCAGTGATGGTCACACAAGGGTATCCCAAATTCCACCCTCTCTCTGTGCAGACCCTGGCTACTCCAGCCTCAGACCCCAGAAAGTGAAGAGACCCTTCAGGAAAGCTGAATGCTGTGCCTGAAAAGGCAAGGAGGCACCTCTACAGCTTCCTTCTTTGCAGCAGTTTTCGAGGTGTAGAGTGAAGACGTGTCTATTCCCCTCACCCTTTGGTGGAGGGAGGGTGGGGGGACCGGGGAGGACGAACTCCTGCCTGCTCGGCTCCTCTGTGCTGAGCTGCCTTCCCTGCAGGATCCAGTGCTATATTTAGATAAGAGGTAACACGAGGGAGGCTTGACATGGCAAAGGACTTGTTTCCTCCTGGCCGGAGTTTGCAGTCGGGAGCAGAGCAGTGAAGCCTTGGGACCGGTAATCTCCCAGCAGACGGACCGGGAGGAGGCTCCCGCTCGTGTCCAGCGGCTGGAGCTGTGGTCTTATGCCTCGGCGGCTTTCCAACCTGATGGGATCCAGGTTTTGTCAGCAATAGCGGGGCCAGAGCTGGGTCACAGCCCTCAGCTCTGAGCTAAAGGATGAGTTTAAAGTCCCTGTATCTCTCACCCCAACTCCACCACAGACGCAGTTTAACACAGCTGGAAAAATGCCGAGTTGTGGATTCTCTTTATGCCCATGGTAAATCTTTGGGGAAGATGTGAGCCAGGTTGTGAAGAGGCATCCACACCCATTCCTGTTCATGATCTCCATGTACCCACTCAGAAAGTAAAAGCGTGCAGCTTTGCCTCCTTCCTGCTTTTCATGAGAGTCTGGCCCCAGAATTGTGCTTCCTTGCTCTGGTCATTTCCATAATTAAAGCAGTAAGCAGTGGATGTGATTTAAATCAAGCCTGAGCCCTCGAAAAGCCACCTGTGGTGTTAAAAGCAAGTCAATAAAGTGTGTTAATAGAAGCGTTAACATTTCAGCAGCGTACAGGAAGCGTTAATTATGACATTCCCTGTCAGGCAGGTCGTTCCAGTGTCCCTTAAGGAACAGGCAGTGGTGACGGGTTTTGGGTCTGCACGTTGGGCTCAGCAGCAGCACAGGTCATGAGGGGAACAGTGTTAAGCTGGGCAGGCAGAAAACATGGGAGGATCAGTCTGATTTGCTAGTTAGACCCCTTAAATGCAGGCTGGTATCCCATCCTGGGTCCCAGCCACTGGCTATCTGCTATTCCAGTGCCTTCAACTGGGATTTAAACACATCTTCTGCCCACAGACAAGGGCTGGCTTGAAATCACCCCAGGACAAGAGAGTGGACTAAAGCATCCTTCGAGGCATCAGTACCATCACCCTGTGGAGCGATCTCTGCAGGCTGTTTGCAGCTTTTGCCAACTGTCCCATGGGTTGTCTGTCCTGCTGTAGGCTCCCAGTGGTCTTTTCTGGCACACCCATGCAGCTGGTCCTTTACTCATGAGGTTGAGTCCAAGTTATTAATTCTATTTATCTCCTCCTTGGCAGCTGGAGGTCCTCTCTGTCAGGCATGAGCCATTAAAGGTCCGAGAAGAGGTATTCCAGCAGCAGAATGAACACAAACCCCTCTACCTTCAGCCCCTGTTATCCCAGGTCTGGTGGTTTGGGATGCTTGGGAACAAGCTGGACCCATCCTGGCTCCAGAAGCAGTGCAGCTACAGATGTATTAATATGTGCTGGGCCCAGCTCTGCCCTGGGCTATTGCAAATACCTTTGCCTGCTTATAGACTTACTTTACCCAAAGACTGGAGAGCTCAGTCCGTGAGCAGTTTGATATTGATATTGTTCTAAGTGGAAAAGAGAGGAAAACGGAAATGGGGGGATTTTACATCCCCAAGTGCCAAAATATTCAAACCAAACAATTTTGTCCTGAATTTACTGTCTGGAAAAAGCATTGCAAAATGCTTTGCTCTTCCAGACTGTGATGTGTCTGCTCACATGTGCACAGGGACAGGCTCCAAGGAGAAGCAATGACACCAGCACCTTCTCAGAAAAGCCCTGAATTAGCAAGATGCTTGGCACATGCTTAATATTAAGCAAGTGCTTTAATCCATCCCCCACCAGCACAGCCCTTAAACATGGTGGGGAATCTACCCTGGAGCCAGTCAGTAGCTGATACTCCAGAGCCGTCAGCTGGGACTTAAAACATGTCCTCAAGTGCTCTGTGAAGCAGGGGCCAAAGTCCCACTGAGTCAGATGAATCTCTGTCTCTCAATTTTTAATTAAATTCCATTTTTACAGTAGGAAAAAAGTGCTCATGAGCATTTGATTGGAGCTTTTTCGGGTTTTTTGATCAGCATGGGACAGAGGACATGTTCAGTTTGTCATTAAACATCCTCTGACAGCTTCTACAAGTCAGATACTTGCCTTTTGAAAAAATGTGTTATATTAGATTTCTGTCTTCCATACTTTCTGCTTCATGATTGTGCCTTCTCCGAGTGACCCCTCAGTGTGTATGGAGGACAGAGAAGCATTTCTGTTTGCACTGCCCCATATAGCGTGTGTTTTACACGGCATGGACCTTGTTTCTGCAAAGTTTCAGGGGAGGTGGTATCCTTACCGCCCATTATACATGGGGAAAATGAGATGAAGAATCTGAGTGCAGCACAGCTAGAAGTCAGGGTAGTGTCACCCTGGCTCCTTGGTCTGTGCCCTCTAATACAAACTGCACTTGGGATTCAGGTGTGCATCTCTAAGGATGAAGCTATTCTTTTAGTGCATCAACTGTGCTTAGTGCAGCCTCCAACTTGATTTTTGTCAAATGAGTGTGTGGTTTTGAAATTCACAGACACAGGAGCCTGGGAGAGCCTGTGGGACATGGAGACCAGCTGCTGCCAGAGTCAGAGGATAATCCTGGAAACATCCCAGCAGGATATGTCCTCTCCTTCTCCCAGACAGGGTGGATAACACAAAGGGGTGACACAGCCTGCTCCCAGGGCAGGTCAGCATCCGCACACCACCTGGGACTTTAACACCCCCAGGATATTTTGCCCGGTCAGTGTCATGTGCACATCCATGCAGGATCGATTTACCAGTGTGGAGGTGGCTCACGGACATCTCCAAGGGAATGGCAGCTCAAGAGGAGCTCCCTGGGGAGGAAGTTTTGGGGACAGCAGGATGTTCTTGTTGTGTTGTTCAGCACCGTGGGTCCTGCCGGTAGATGGGGAGAGAGCACATCTCTGTGCTAAGCTCCTTCCCACACCCTGTGATGAAGCAGGTCATGGGTGGATGGAAGAACCAAGGAGGGCGTGAATGGAGAAAGGCAGAAAAAGGCTAGCTCTGCATCCATCCAGGATGCCTGCACAGTGTGCCGCTCACAGCGATCACAGGAGATGCCATCTCTTTCTTCAGGCCTCTGCCTCTTGGGGGTTCATGGCTGGTGCCAAATTCCCCTTGCTTTTCTCCTCCTCTCTCTTTAAGAGAGTTGTGAGCTCCTGAGTGGCTTCTCCCATCTGTCTTTCCTACTAGCACTTTCATCTGATGCGGTTGGGTCCTTCACTGTTGCCTAAACCAACTCCTTGCTTGCACATGTGGCCTCCCAACATATCCTGAGCTCCCAGGATTGTCCTGAATACCGAAGAAGGGGTCCAGTGAAGTGGGCCATGCCTGGGTGCCCCCAGAACTAGGGCTGAGGTTTTCCTCCCCCAGCCCACATGGGTGGCAGCTCACCCTTCGTCATTTACTGAGCTCTGCAAGAGGAGGCATGTGTCGTGGTTTAACCCCAGACAGTAACTAAACACCATGCAGGTGCTCACTCACTTCCCCCCACCCAGTGGGATGGGGGAGAGAATTGGGGAAAAAAGTAAAACTCGTGGGCTGAGATAAGAACGGTTTAATAGAACAGAAAGGATTAAACTAATAAGGATAATAATAACAATAATAAAATGACAATAATAATAATAATAATAGGATTGGAATATACAGAACAAGTGATACACAATGAAACTGCTCACCACCCACCGACTGACGCCCAGTTAGTTCCTGAGCAGCCATCCCCCCCCAGGCCAACTCCCCCCAGTTTATATACTGGACATGACATCCCAGGGTATGGAATACCCTTCCGGCCAGTTGGGGTCAGCTGCCCTGGCTGTGTCCCCTCCCAAATCCTTGTGCCCCTCCAGCTTTCTTGCTGGCTGGGCATGAGAAGCTGAAAAATCCTTGACTTAGTCTAAACGCTACTGAGCAACGACTGAAACCATCAGTGTGTTATCAACATTCTTCTCATACTGAACCCAAAACATAACACTATACCAGCTATTAGGAGGGAAATTAACTCTATCCCAGGTGAAACCAGGACAGTATGTCATCACAATGGACATGCTGTTCCTTCCTTCTTGGATTACCACACAAATATCTTCCTGGCTCCCTCTCACTGTCAGGAGGAAGGAGTTCTGCCCAAGCAAATAATTTTTTGCCCTCCAAGTTCCTCACCCAGGGCTTGCTGCAGTGCAAGGTCTGCCTGGTCGTCCCTCGTAAGACCCTGGTGTCTGCCTGTCTCCAGCCCTTGCCTTTCATTCAATACCTTAAACTACCAATTTTCAGTGCAGGGAAGACCTTGCAGGATGTATTGAGCCTGGTATTCTGGTCTGGTATTGATTGTTTCTTTGGTACTACTTCAACATGAATGATTAAAGCCCTGTGATAAGCCATCCCCTGTCACTCACCACAAAGGCAAACTTACTGTTTCCATCCTGGCTGCTTTGTCTGTGTTCAGACTCTCCAGGCATTTCCTTACTTGGCGTTTATCACTTCCAGTATATCTACATGGACTTTATTTTTCTTACTAAGACAGATTGAAAAACCATCAGTTTCTTGACTGCTGTCCCCTTGGCCTGTCACTAAATATTCTTCATCTTAGGATATGCTCTTGAAAAACATATAGATTCAAGTTCTGTCTCTCATAACTGTCATTTAGCTAAGATATATATGTTATTATTCATCTCTCCAGTCTCTCCTTAGAAGCCAGTCCTTCTATTCACCGCTGTGGCTGGGTTCCCCCATTACATATAACGTCTGCCTTTTCCCTGGATGGAGATGTTATTTATTGCCTCTTGCTCACTTGGCTACAGAGAGAATAAAACCGTCCCCGCAGTTACCACTCTGCTTTGAAAGGTGCAATGGCCTCATTTCTCGGGACTCCAGTGTGAGCTATGGCTGCCAGTGAAAACTAATGTCAGCGGCCGCCGGCAGAGATGAGCTGTGAACACCAACCTTGCCGGACCTGCAGAGCTCAGCAGGTTTTCTCTGGAGATCTAGTGGTGATGGAGTGTGGTGGAGACCATGAATCACCCCCCACCCTGAGGGTGAGGCAAGGGCTGACGGTGATGATGGGATGGGCAGAGGGAACTTCTGCCATGGCTGCTGACTGCAAAGCAGGGAGAGAGCTCACACAGCTATCTGTTAAGCAGTTCTTTGATTTTCACTGATGCGCAGTAATAAATTCACTCAATTCAGCTCGATTAACAAACTTCTGGGACCCTGAATGCATGCAGCAGAGCATGCAAGCTTGGTGGACCAGGCATGGTGGCCAGAGTGGGGCCTCAGGGGAAGATGAACCCACCTCCCTTTCTCTCCCACTTGTTCCCATTATCTCCTTGGTACCTCCACCTACAATGGGGGAAATGTCAGCCAAGCTGCAGGCAGTGACTGCCCCGAGGACTTTGGTCCCTGGGACACCCCAGTGGGGCAGGGATGGGCTTTTCAGTGCAGGAGGAGGATGGCAGATGGCCGAGAGCTGCAGGGTCAGCAGAGCATCCTTGTCTCAGCTGTGGGGTGAGGGCAGGTATCCAGCCTGCATACATGGGCATGGCTGGAGGGCAGAGCAACAGCTCCTGATGGGCATTTAACTGAAGCATCCTTCTGTCATCTCCCCAACTTCACTTGAAACCAATCCACAGGCCTCTTGCTGGCTTGTTCTCCCAGAAGATTTGAACCACCCCAAAACTGTAAGTCAGGCCCCACAGCATCTTGAGATTAAGTGGGGGAAAAACATCTCCATCAAGGTTTTTTTAAAAACAAACATATGTGGGGTACTTTTCCTGGCTGGCTGTGCTACGTAGGGTTGGACTGTATAGTGCTTTTCACTTTTTCAGGCTGTTCCTTGCAGTGATGAGAGACTCATAAAATCTTCTTAAAAACCAAAGAGAGATTTTGCATACAGTTTAGATCTCCAGGAGCCATGGGCTTTTTAAAATGAAAAACCAAACAGATTTCTGACGTGACTGGGGGAGCTGGGAAAGCAGACTCCAAATGGTACACAAGCTTGTTATCAAATGTCACCATCACCAAAACAGACCAAAAGAAGGAAAGCCCTGGGAGAGTCAAGTCCCTTTGCAGAGCTGAGAAAGCCAGGGCTGCAGAGTCCGTTGTTCCGCTAGTACGTCGATTTGGGACAAATACTTAGAGATACAGTCATTTTCCTAAGCAGAACGTCAGCTGCTTTACACTCGTTAATGCTAATGAAAATCATACAGCCTGAGTTTGTGCTGCAGCCAGCAGTTCCTCCAAGCGCTGCCATTTTCACTGTCATCTCGGGGAAGAAGCCGGAGCAGAGTCCGAGATACTGAAGTTTAAACCAGTGCCAGCTTTAAACGAAGTAAGGCCATCATAGAGTATGCAGAGGGGTTTATTAGGTTGCCCTTGAATTTTATCCAGCTGGATAGGAAGCACCTGCCTTTATAATAGTCCTAATAACAATAAAATATAAGTGCAGAAGTCTCCACCAGACTCCTAAGATAATTTCTTTGGGACACCTGCACGGGGAGAGCTCTGATCCTGCCACGTGCCCATGGGGTCCATGTTCCACTGTCCTCTACAAGGATGGTGACACACCAGCCCCGTGCTGCTCTATGCACGGGTCAGTAAAGCTGCTTCTCCATGACATGGTGGAAACTCTCTCTTACAAGTTCGAATTAAACCTTTCCTCTTTCTTACCCGCTGTGGGCAAGAAGCCAGGTTAAGGTTTCATTGGTCAGGAGTGTCCAGACCACAAGGATCACATGTTTCCTATGTGATCTTGGCCAGCCTATTCACCTCTCGGCCTTAGCTTCCTTACTTTTAAACTCTGGGCAATAACAGCCTCTTAGAGGAAGGAAGCATGAGGATGCGTGTGTTAATATTTGTAAGACACTCGAGGGATACGTTGAGGAGGTCCATAAAAATGTCTAGCAGCAGTGAGTAATGTTTTTTTCTGGGCATATCTGAATTCAGCCCAGGTTGCTATTGTTCCCAGAGCACCTGTGGGTACTAACCCTTGGGGACACTTTCCTCAGTGCCATAAAGATGGAGAAAACGGGAGGAAAAAAGAAAATCTCACATTGCTCTGATGGGTAGAGCCTTCACTCACAACTATGTATATCAAACCTACACTGAAATCTGGATTAATTCCCAAAGATTTTTCCATTTTTGGTCTATTTCTTCAATGTTTCCTTTGGTGACCATGCTAGTAGCTGGCTGGATCTGAAGTATTCACTCATTTATTCCATGATTAGCAATCATTGAAGTGTGTGACTCTCTTGACAGGCCTCAGCAACAGCTTTCATTTCACACAGGCCTGGGGCTGAGAGTCCCCGTTTGGTTTGGTTGCTCCATTGGAAACATAGACTGAATAGCAAAGGCGTCAAGGGGGAGAAACCTAAAGTTTACATTCATGTAACTGGGGAGAGAATTTACTCCAACCCATGCTATTTTAGGCCTTATTTCTACACTGAAAGAATAAGGCCACTGTGAAAAAAAAAGATTTTATGGAAAAGTGGCTGTCTGATGGTAGGCAGTAGAAGGTGATCCATGACTTTACTAATGAATAGGGTGGTGTTCATGAAACGAAATTTGAAAGTGTTTTCCATTCTAGGAAAGCACTGGAAAAGCCTGGCTCTTGTAAGAAGACATTACTTCATTTACTTTGCTGGTGTAATCTATTGCTTTGCAAAGCCATACAGTCTTGCCTGTGTATGCAGCCACTAGCATGGTGGTGGGAGGACTTCTGTGGTTGGCCTTCTGGATGGGTTGTCTTTTCATGCATGGATTAAATATGTAGCACTGTGGAGACCCTGATTTTCTGCATGGTAGCCTGGAAGTCTTCGATCCAGGGAATAAGAGGAAGAGCCTTTATCAATGACATCTATTTTATCAGAACTCCTGGTGGAGAGGTTAGCTTGTGGGCGTGAATGCAAGAGTTTCAGGGAAGCTGGAGAAATGCAGTGTGGCCAAAAGCAAAGCACAGGACCTTGTGATTTTGTCCATCTGCAATGAGAAGCCCTGCTTAAGCAGTAAGAAACAGAGGGGCTGTCGCTGCAGATGGCTTGCGACAGCACCTTTGCACTCCCTGCCTCCCTGCTGGAGACAGGGATGCCAACAACCAAACACTCATCTGTTCCCATACTGCCTGGATTGCACCCGGATGGCTTGCAAACTGGTATAAGAGCTCAGCCCTCGCGTTGTTACAGGGCCAGTAAAGCAACGGTGACACCATGCTCAAAAGAAAAGCTGCTGAGGACATGGGAATTGCTATAAATAACTTCTTGTTCGGTTGTAAGCTGTGCAGCCCCCATGCAGACAGGCAGAGGTGTGCCTCAGGCCGGCATCCCGAGACTCTCGGTTGTTCAGGTTTACCTCTTACAAAGCCAGGAGGGAGAGGTGAGCTGATTTAGGCCAGACCATTGATTTTTAAGGCTTGAGAAATGTGGCTGTCAAGGCTTCTGTATGCACATTTGCATGATGCAGAAGCAAACATAAAACCAGCTGAAGCCCAGGGCAGCCCAAACAGGAGTCCTGGAGGGTACAAGACGAGGTCTTCTTGCACTTCTGGGAGACAGCTTGTGAAAACAGATGTACTGTGACAGAGGCTGGTTTCTGTAGCTGGGAAAAGAGTGTGAATCCCAAAGCAGAGGGCCCTTGATGAAGCACAGCTTGCTGCCAGGGATTCCTCCTCCCTCCCCCTCTCCCTCCTCTGAGACACTGACACTGGAAATGGTCCTGCTGATTAGACAGCGTCTGAGCTGACGAGCCTGATGCTGGAACACAGAGTACTGTTCTGATGCCCACGTTTTCAGAAGGAAGTTGAAAAATTGAAGAAGGTGCCAAAAACAGCCGCAAAAAATGATACGAGGGCTGGAAGAAATGGCTTACAAGAGACTTACAGAGCTTGTGCTGTTTAGCTTATCGGAAAGAAGATTGAGAGGACATTATGGCACATAAGTACCTTCTCTTGGAAAAAAAAAAATAAAAATACCAGGTACTAGAGGGGTCTTTAATATATCAGAGCAAGGCATAGCAAGAACGGGTGCCAGAGGGCAAAGCCAGACAAACTCCAGCCAGGAAAAAGGATTTGTGTTTTCCCCCTAACTGTGAAGGTAATAAACTGCCCCGAGGAGGGGACCACGCTCCATCTCCTTGGATCCAGGCAGATCATTTTCTGATGATACCATCGGTTCCTGGGTGCTGGACCTCAGAGAGATGTGGTCTGCCCTATCCTGGATCTTGAAGGAGAAAATGCAGTGATCCCTTCTGGCTTGAGGCTTTCTCGTCATTCACAGCAAGGCAGGAAGAAAGAGACCCACTGTTAGGTAACCACAACTCAAACCACAGATTTACCACTCAGAAGCAGTCTCATGTCCTCTGGCAAAAAACCCCAACCCACCAAGGTCTAATTTGCAGCTGCGGACCATCCCCTGATGTTCAAAGGAGAAATGCCCAGGGAGTCAAATGTGGTGGGATGTGACACTGGCTGCTTTTCAACTCTGAGTGCTGAGGCACAGCAAATTTCAGGCAAGCCTTGGTCATGCTGTGGGCGATCTCAGGTCAGACAGACCCTTGACCCATCTGTGAGATCTTTCTCTGGTGGGACTTCCAAGCTGGTGCCCCCATAAGAGGCTGTGCATGGAAAGCCCTTGCCTTTGCTCTGTGGCCAAAACGGTATCGAAAATAGCTCCTGGCTTTGCATGGTGCAGGAGCACCCCCCAGAAATAGGCAAGAACCAGTGGCGTGGTTGCACATACCTCTACAAGGCAGGGCTGGCCTAAATTAAGGGCTGACCGGAACAAGAAAATGACCTACTGGAAATAGCCTGGCCCTGCTCTACCCATGTGTCGTTTCCACCTGCATAATGAGGTGTAAAACATTCCCCAGTCGAAACATTAGCTTGTTTTTATGCTGTCTCTGACTAGGTGAAAATAGTTACTCGAGGCATGGACAAGAAAAAAAAAAAAAAAAGATTTAAATGCTTTAACATTCAAGAAAAGTACTCTGTGTACCAGGAGTTTTAGTGATCACTTTGGGAAAGCCAAGTGTCTGAGCAAATTAGCCTTGGATCTGAACAGCCTTGCAAACGGCTGTCTAAGAGTGAGCAAATACCATATTATTAAAGACAAATGAAAGTAGCAATTGAACTGAAGAAGACAAAGAGTTTTGCTCATGTAGATGCTTAACAATTTTTTCCTGTGAGCGCTTCTGAGATCAAACCTGATAAGAGCCAAGCCTCTTTTATATTCATTGGCCTCCTAACGATTATTTAGTGAAGGTCTTATGCAAATTACACATGTCACAATCCCCACCGCTATCGGGAGCCAGCGGTTCATTTCAGTTTGAAGATTATGGTGCAGTGTGAGACTTGTTTGTTCAAGAAATGCTCTCACTCTAACCTCCTCGAAGGGCTCCATTAAACACAGCATTTCCACGTTCAACAGGAATGTGTCTCCTATTTCCAATAAACACAACAGCTAATTAGTTAGGGAGAGGGACCCAAAGAAAACAAACATGGCTGGAACGGAGACTGGAATTTCTGTAGTCTTTGAAATCCAGAGGAGGTTTTTGCAGCTGGGGAGCACGATACCAGGTGAGGACCATCTTACACTGTTTGGCTGGGCACCCATAAAAGCCAAGACCACGCTGCCGTGGCAGAGCAGACATACACTCCCTGTGAGCGCAGATTGCTCCATATGTAGCCAGAAGCCTGTGCAGACTTGTGCAAATGTGTTCCAGAAGGGCTTTAGCCCACCTTAGGGTATGATATACTTTTCATTTCATGAGATAATGAAGGGGCAACATGCTACCTACTTTCCCTTCAGTGTGCTTTCTCCCTGAACCTACTGTCAAGGGAATTATTTCCATTCAGCTGAGTCCTAAATCCTTCCCACATCAGCACAGGTAGGATCTGGCCATCATCACACAGAGCATCACCCCTAGAGCATTTGCCCGGTGCTCAAAGAGGCCATGTATAGGCTTGCATGAAACAGGGCATTCAAAACCCTGTATGCTCGTATGAAAGCTAGTGCTGTGCAGTCCTCATTCCCTGGCAGGCTGCCTGAGCAGCCAGATGTGCCTGACACATGGCGGGACTGACGGCATCACACCATGCAAAGATCCCTGAGCAAGCCCGGAGGGCAGTACCAACAGATTGAAATTAGCTCGATGTGTGGAGACCCAAGGGATACCAGCTGTGGCAAGGCAGTTCCCTCCTCCACTGCTGCTGCTGTCCACAGAGGAAGGTCGTTCAACACAGAGTAGACATTTCTGTGCTGTGCTCTGTAGATGTGGCCTTTGAAAAGTTCCCCAAGGCTGCTCTGCAGCCCTTCCCTCGTGGCTAACTTGGAAGGCTCCTTGCTGCCTACCTGACTTCTGCAAGGCTTAGCATCAGGGGGAACAAGTCTCGCTGTGGTTGCATGGGAACTGCAGGAACGTTTCTGCAGACTTCACTGACACTGCAGTTTTGGTGTTGCTGCTCAGAGCCTGACTCCTCCACGTGGATCTGGTGCTGAGTCCTTGCTCCCATCAGCCCTAAATTTCTAGCCAAAGCAATCTCTGCATTAAGCCTGCTCTTCCCTGGCTATCTAGATAGCTAATCTTGTTTGGGAATCCTCCTAGCAACAGATATGTTTGTGCCCAACATGATAGTAAACAGGAGAGGTGGAGTGAAAAACATGCAGAGCCAAGAGAGCAAAAGAGGGGGCTCCCTATCTTGAGCTGAGTAGCTGGCTTGGTTTCTCTGGTTTTTTTGAGCTTGGACTGATTTCACGAGCAGAACAAGGCATCAGATGTTTTCCCCTTCCTTGTCCGCACGCTGTGTCATCCTCTCTGTAAGGCTGCGTCGGCTCTGCCAGAGGCAGCAATGACTGCCATGGCCAAGTGGGGAGCGTGGTGCAATCAGCAAACACACAAAACTCTCACAACTTTGCACGCTGTCAGGACCCTGCACTTGTATTTAATCTGTCCGTCTCCTGCAGCTTTTTTAATGTGGTGGTCAGGATGGGCCAGAAGCTGGAATCACTCTTTTTATGCACCCCAGCCTGAATATATCGCAATGTTTGTTATATATTTTACTTATTACATATATATAGATGCAGCCTGTGACCATCTAAAATGCAAAACTGTGAGTTTTGTTTTCAGTACAGCTGGATCAAAAAGTGGAGAATGCAGCACACGCTGTCAAACCCAGGCTCCCAAAGTCCACCCTCTGAGTCTTGGCTCTCTGCTGATGAAGTTGTAGCTAATGCATGAGGATTAAAGACGGTCAAGGTCAGACTTGCACCCACTGGGCCAAATCAATACCCAGCTAAGACCATTGATTCAAATGGCTGTTCAGCATAGTGGGATCCGAGAGGCATTGAAGTAGACAGGTTGTCTCCCACACTTACCACACAAAGTAACTCAGGGATCTGTTCAGACCTTTTATAACAAAGGTCTCCAACCTCTTTTTTTGCAGCGTTCTTTAGGAATAGCAGGAGAGGAAGAAGTACAAGTCAGGCTCCAATAAACTGAACCCACGTTCTTTCTGGCATACACCTGGCTCCTTCCCTCCCTGCCCTGAAATCATGCCAACGGTGAATCTCCATGAGGTTTTGTGGGCACCTGATCGTCTGCCACTGTTCACACCGGGCAGCCCAGATCCTTCCTTTGTGGCTCAGCCGCTCTTCAAGGTTTGCCTGAGCCAGTTCAACTCATGACGTTGGAAGAAAACTATTCCTGTGTTTTTTCCTGGCGCAGTTAGTTTTCTGTCTGAAGCCGCTCACAGTGGGGTTCAGCAGCCACAAGGGAAGAGGTAGGACAGCAGAGCTGGGAGTGCGGGAGGGGAAAGTGAGAGGGATGGGAGGTCCCAGGAAAATGCAGATGGGTTAGTACTTGTAAGTAATTTCCTTGTGCCTGTATCTGTGTTCAACATGGGAATACTCGCTCCAGGCTACTTCACCCCTTTCGGGTAGTATGGAGAAGAGTTGTTCACTTGTCCCCTGCAGAAGAAGCTCTGTCTGGCTGCTGCTGTGATGGAGCTGCTCCCTGGAACAAGCTGGTCTCGTCCCAGCGCAGAGCTCTCCGTGACAGTGGCCCAAGTCTCAGCCATTAGCTCCATGCTTTCCCATGGGAGAGGACAGATGCCCATCACTCTGCTTCTGCTTTCCATGAACCACAACGTCCTGTGTAGGTGCTCTGTGATGGTAAGGAAAGAGAGGTGCAGTGCCTACAACCCAACAGCAAAACCTCACTTACCAGCTCCAGTCCGTGCCAGGCTGCCTCCCATTTCCAACTGCGAAGCCGTGTGCTTCATGCTCATCCATGAGCAAATCTATTCACTGTACCTTCTCCTCTTTGCATCATTAGACCTCAAGCTCTTATGACTGGCAACTCAGATTATGGTAATTTTCAGTCACAAGTCATCCCCCCCCCCCCCAGTGCCTCCTCCCTCTGGGTGTATTGTTATTAAAAATCTTCCTAACTTTTGGCTAATTGGCACAGGTTATGTGCATGCTTCAGAAAAAGGGTAAATCATTATAACCTCATGCTTCTGTAGTCAATTATAGATTGTTTTCCCAGCTCAGCCTATTTGGCAGGCGGTGGCATTGCAGTAAAAAATGAAAGCCTTCAGCCAGCATGCCTGACGTCTCTGCTTGAGAGCAGCTCAAACCAGAACCCTGTATCTCAGTCCACGCCCCAGTCTGGGAAGAGATGAGCTTTGGATGTGAGCCTGTCCCAAGACTATGCAGATTGGGCTAAGTCTCTTTCTCTTATTCATTCACTTGTTCCTTTTTGGCCAGGTCAGAGATGCTGCTTCTCAAATGCAGCCAGGCTGTGGGGTCAGCCCCTTAGAACCATCTCTGCAGGGGAGGTTGCTCAGGTGGACCCTCACCACTGCTTTGATCCTATCGCTTTCTTTGGCCCTTGGTTTCCCTCCTCCAGTGCAGAGGGGAGATTCCCTCTTACCTGGGCTCCCACCTCGACCTCGGGTGCTCTTGCAGGACAACATGATGTAGTTTCCAACTGTGCGTTGCACACAGAGACATGGGCACTTGCATTTTCTCTGATGGTTCGACCTCGCCCAAGCAGCACAACCTTTGTGTCCTGGAACAAATGTTTGAAGAATGTCTGGGATTCGTGTTCACAAAGACATTCGTTATCTCGCATAGTTCAAGAATTAATTTACAAGAGCACTGCAATTTCTTGTCTAGACACTACCAGGGACTGTGCGGGGGCAAAAAACCCAGAGAAGCAACTGTGGACTGAAGGGTCTGAGTGTCCTTTGGCCACTGTTGCAAAACAGAAGGTGAAGCATTTCTTTTCGCTTTAGAAACCTGAGCAAAACAAGATATTTGTACAAAAAGCAGGGCTCTGGAGCATGCGACAGGGCATCACTAGGCAATGTCCAAGTGCTCTGTTTACCAGTCCACCACCTGCTAGGGCAGCGCTGATTGTACAGCCAGTCAGGGAATTACAGAGGAAAGCACTTTGGGAGGTTGCTCAAACCAAGGGCAGCCAGACAGCGCCTTCTCAACCATCTGCTACGGAGTTTGGTGCAGTGCAGCACAGAAATACTCCGTGGTGAGTTAGGACAAGCCAGGGTTTTCAGCCTGTTTTGCTCCATGCCTGCCTTTAAAATCAGTTCTTGCTTTCAAGTAAGGAGCGTTGTTTGTGGTTGCAAACCACCCATCTTGCATTTCCCTTTCACACCCCCAATGGAAAGGGCTGTCTCGCATTTTGGGGGTTCCTAGGATGCCAAGGCAGTGCTGGATCAACAGGTTGTCATGGTGCCACAGAAGATGTTTCTGGATGGTCTAGTCCTGAGGTTGCATGGTGAAACCTGAAGAAGAACATAAATCACAGTGCGTCTCAAAGGTTGCTATTCTTGGGATCTTCCAGTTAAGATGGACAAGATGGAAAATGACTCCTAAACTGGGATTTTCTGCTTATTTTGCTAATCTTATAGATGAAAAACCTCAAGTTTCTGGTTGGCTGTGAAAAAAAAAAAAAGGCATATGTCCTTCATCCTACCTGGGGTTCAAAATCTTCATTGATGTACAAGACCCAAGGGCTCCAGCCATTTGGCAACCCATAAGAGAGCTCAGTGTGCCTCTAGGCCATGGGAGAGGACCAAAACTAAGCTTCTGAGACTGTTTGTGAGCAGCCCTCTGCTCCATAATAGGAGTGACGAATTAAGTTGTTTGGTCCACTTGGCTTATCCAACAGAAGATTAAAAGGCATTTAATATCTTAATATTTAATGTCTGCCAGTATCTGTGTAAGGAACAGATTTTTGAGAACAGGTAGCTCTGTATCCTTGCTGGGGCAGTGACCAGAAGGTGAGAGCTAGCACTAGAAAAATTGGAAGCAGAAATAAGGCACAGTTTTTAACAGCAGGAGTGATTAACCGGTGAAAGTGCTTCCTTATGACCTGTGCGCGAAGCCTTTAAATCACTTCTGGATGTTTTTCTAGCTGATAGACTGTAACTCATCTAGAGGTTACGAGCTTGTTGAAGAGCATTCCCAGATAAAAGGCCTGAGCGGGCAGAAGAGACAGGCTGCAAACAGCTGCTTCATCTGCTGCTCCTGGTCCCAAACATGGAGAAGAGCAGACCTGCAGTTTGGCTATGGGTTTCCTCTTCCATGGTGCTGACATGGGATGCTGAGCAACCATTCCTTTCCTCTGATCCAGGGCTCTGTGTGTCACCTGGGGTGAAATAACCAAATATTTCTCAAGAGCAGGACCCGGTTTGTGGTTTCTTGATGGTCATTCCTCATGCATCGAGGGACAGCAGAAATGGGCTCTTATACTGCAGTAGCATAAATTTCCAGGAAGCTCGACAGGATTAAGTAGGGTGCTGCCCACCTGCACTGCCTGACCCGCAGAAGTGGTGGCACTGACGGTGGTGAGCACCATATCTCACTCGCATGGAGAGCTCAAGTTGGATAAGTTAATCCCAGATGCGATCCCCGCTGAGCTCAGTGCGAGTAGTCATGCCAGTAAAGCTGAGCACGGTTGTTTCTATGCAGGAGAAAACTTGGATGAGGCCAAAGATATTAGTGTTATGAGTGGGGGTGACCCAGCCAAGTGCTGGTGTCTCCACCAAAACTGGTCACCCTGGGCTGCCTCCATGGTCATCAAGCCCAGGTGAGTTTCTTCTCCTCCTAAACCTATCACCCAATTTAGGGCAGAAAAACCTCATCCTAAAAGTGTCTATTTTTCTTCACTGATCATAAAGGGAGCCTGGGGCAAAAGGTTCAGAGACACACGGCAGCTGGTGGATATCTGACGTTAGGTGAGGTGCACCCCATCCATGTTGGGAGCACGTGGCTCTGCCACTGCTCTGCAGCAAGATGGGTCTCATGCTCTCCTCCCCCTCAATTCAATCCTTTTTCTGAGCCTTAGAGGTGCTTTGAAGAAAGTCTTCCTTTGCAAAGGGGCTCCGTAAGGCCCTGAGCTCAGTTTGGGATATATTATTAGGACAGCAATGTCCTAATAATATCCTCAGCACAAAGCACAGGGAGACTTTAGGAGGAAGGAACATGAGGTTCTCCTCTCTTATTCAAACAAGTCTAAATTGCAGTGCTAGTTTTTTTAGCCAAATGTTTTTTTAGAAAAAAAAAAATGGAATTCAGCTATCCAGAAATGCCGTGCAGATTTGCGTCAGCTTTTGTTGAATTGCCCAAAAATAATAATAAAAAAAAGAGCCTGTAGGAATTATTTCAATAAAGTCTGAGGTTTTCATTTCAGGATTATAAAATCAAGAAAAAATAATTCACTTACAAATAGTTTCTTGTTTTTAACATTGCCTCAATTTTATCCTTTACAAGTGTTTAAAATTTCACAAAGTCCAAAAATTCCCTTAGTTCCCAGCTGCAGCAAATGCTTTCTTCAGCAAGTTTTTTCCTTATTAATTGATTGATTCACTTCAAATTTTAAAAGAATTGCAGTTCTGATCAGCTTAAATCTGAACTTTCAATGAACTATAGCAGTCACTGAACAGCTTTATAAGCTTAATTAGTTAATGAAGTGCTTATTATCAGTGCCAAAGATTTCTTTGACGCAAATTACTAACACCTAGAAATGTAAATAACCCCCCAAAATCAGTTCTGAGAAAATCACATTGACTAATTTATTTTGAACACAACTAATGGGTTATATTGCTTGGCCAGTTAGTATCGATTTATTTTAAGCAGTAATTAACCATTCTGTGACTAAGAAATGTATTATCTTTTGCCTGTAAGAACATGTAGTTATAAAGAGGGATCAATACTGATCCAAGCTAAACCCCACTGCGCTGATACATTGCTGCTGTTTGCATTTATTATTTATACTGTTTCTTACGTATCCAAGTACACTGTATACAAGTGCATTGTTAATTAAAAAGTGATAAAACATCCTGTTAGTTTATGGGCTGTGGTGACCCCCGCTGAGAGAGGCTGGCACAGGGTGCAAGGGGGAAGACCTCCCGTCCCTGCAGAGCATGTGCACGGTCATCGCAGTGGTGAGCACAGTCCAACCTTCCTCCTGCCCCTGAGGTTACCTGACCTGGTCTGGTTTCTAGCAAAAACGCTGCTCACAAGTCTCCCAGCCCAGCTGCACATGGCAGGGCGACCCTGCCTCTTGCATGAACCCAAACTGCTCTGTTTTCTCCGCCCCAGCACCTGCCACCAGCCTGCCCTGCAAGCTGGAGCACCCCAAAAATGTGCTTTTGGGGCAGGTGGCAGGCATGAACCTGGTGTGCCACCCACGACTGTAATTCTACTGGTCTGGGTACCACCATCTCTGGGTGATGCTGGAGTGCAACAGCTCCGCTCCCCCCTGCACCTCTGTATAACGTAGCGGGCAAGCACTGTGTATCCTTAAAAAGCCCCTATAACCTGGTGGGCAAGCACCATATATACTAAAAAAACCTGTATAACCTAGCAGGTAAGCACCATATATACTAAAACCCCCTGTATAATCTAGTGGACAAGCACCATAGAACCTAAAAGAGCCTTTCTGACAATGCGAGGTGCACACCACTTTTTCACTCCCTTTTATATATCTATGAGTTTTCTGCAGAGTGCAGACTGCAGTGCTCACCGCTGCTGCTGGGGAGCTTCTCTCTCCTAACTAGATCTCCAAAGCAACTCCCCCTTGCCTCCAGTGACAAAATGCTTTTTTTTCTTTTTCTTTTCCTTTAAATACAGCTTTTGGCTGTTCCAATCAGATGGCATCACATGGTTTAAGGTTCTATTTTTTTAAAAAAAGCACATTATTTATTTATGCTGGGTTTGCTGCATATTCCAGCTAAGCATGATTTTGCCTGTGGCTTGAGCACGCAGGCCTGAATACAATAGCCTGCGTAGTGTGTCTCACAACCAGGTAAGCACAATAAGCAGACAGACACAAGAGTAAACTGTTGCCACATATTTTCCTCTTCATATTTTAGTGTTGTGGGATTAGAGTGTTTATTTTAGAATTTTTTTTTTGTTATTATCTTCTATGTGTAAGGGTAGTTAGAGACCTGCAGTGTTCCTTAATCACGTCCTACATAATTTACCTTCTTCTACCCATGCTCTCTTGTAGTGTCTACTCAAAAGCCCCAGCTCCTGGAGCCTGGCAATTATTCTGCAGTTTAAAGACTTTTTTCTTTCTTAAATTTAAAAAAAAAAAGTTTCTCTCCCTCGTGACTGGAGAAAGCTGCTTGAACAAAACTCATCTGTGAAAAGAACTAACATGCATGGTTTTTAAAACCCTGTGGTTTTTTTCCAAATCTAGTCTTATGATTTTTCGTGTTGGCTGAGGAGAGGGGAAATCTGCCTTAAGATTGTTGGTTCTCGTTAGCAGCACTGTCGTGATTGTTATACGTAGGAATGCGGCTGCTGAATCTGTGCAGCTCTAATACAAAACACCAATGCATCATCCGTTGCCTTCCTCTGCAGAGCTGGGACGACCGAGGAATCCCTACAGGACACTTGGCGCATCCAGGGGGATGGAGCCATGGCACAGGGCAGCCACCCCCGGAGGACTCAAACCATGGCTCATCGAAACTTTGGGGATAGTCAAATAATGGGGTTTTGGCACTTTGGAAGCTGTATATGCTCGGTATACCTAATTAATGCTCTTCCATTCATCTCCAATATTTATATCAATATCACAGTTAGTTACAAGCAATATTTATAGTGTTACACCATGCTATGTATGCATTTATAAATTGAACTAGGTAATTTTATATTTACCAGAAATGCAGAGCGGAAAAAAATGACAGTGATCTGATAGTTGTGAACAAAATATGCCTAAAAATATGTTGAGAAACTGGAATTGTTGTATGGAGGAAATATCAACATAATGACATTTGTCTTAAAGATAGCAGGAAAGCATCAGAATAGCAGAACTTTTTGCAAGTTAATGTGGGAGGCCTGAAGTGAGACATTCCAGAATTTGGGATTTTGCCTCAGTTTTCAGAGGTGGGGAGGGAACAGAAAAGCTGAAGAAGGGAGCAGTGAGGAACTGCTCTAAAATTCCTGAACCAAACAAAATGTTTCTGAGTGCCTAGAGCTGCATCACAGCAAGATGCTGGAAAGCTTCTCATGGATAAGTTCTGCTAAAATTGCCACGTCCTTGCAGGTGACTTGGATCTCAGCAAAACCTCCCTGTCCTATGGCAAATTTTGTTTCCAGGCAACATCCATCTCCAGCCATAGTCTGCAAGTCTCTCAGTGGGATGGTTAGATGGTACCCTTAGCGGCTACCAAAGCGCTTTTCTCTGTGTGTCCATCCTTGGGTGATCCTCTTGGGCTGCCCAGGGCAGAAGCGGAGCCTGCTCCCCCCAGTGCCACAGCAATGCCACCACGCTCCCCTCCATGTACCAGCCCCGCTTGCTGCCGGCTGGACATCTCAGCCCAAGGAAAGCCTGGTTTGTTCCTGGAGAGCAGAGGAGAACTCATGGAGATGCAGCGCCTGAGCCCCACAGTCTGGGAGCAAAGGGCCAAACTCTTCCCCTGGGAGAGATTTCATGGACCAAATTGTTTAGTGGAAAAAGTTTAGGAAGTAATAGCTTTGAAGTCAGTGGGACTGATTTACACTGTTATGTGGCCTTACTTCTAACCCTAACAGCATGAAAAATAGCTGCCTAGAATGGTTTGATTTCTTTTTTTTTAAAGCCAGATCGACTGTTATTACTGGAAAAAGTGAACAAAGGTTCAGGGGCACAAGGACATCTTCAGTCTTCTAGGTGTGAAACCTTTAATTTCTCCAGTTGTTTCAGATAAATAATTCAAGTGATTGAAACATAAAAATGTCCAAAATCTAAATAGTAACACCTCAGTTATAAATAAAACCATGTACAGTATGTATTCTATTACTACAGAATTAAATTATAAAAACAAAATATTGTTTATATTTATATTAATAGAAAACAAACCTCTTATAAAGAAAAATACCTCCAGGTAAAAGCTGCCCCTGTTTTTCTCTCTGTACCAAAAAGCTTTGAAAACTTTGGGGTCCAAACCTGAGGGGTACCCATCAACAGCCTCCTTTGAAGCTGTTGCGGACTGAGGACACTTGAATCCCTATAGGAAAAGGCTCTGAAAGTTTCTGGACCTCAGTTACAGAGGGAAACTGGAGCAACCTGGGAGTACTCAGCAGCTGTGCAACCCAGGCAGGGTCATTGGTAGAGGTTTTGGGACCAAGTCATACACTTTGGACTTCATTGAAGAAAAAAGGAAAGAAATAAAATCAGGGGAAGTGTTTTTCTCATAAACTCCTGTCCTCAAAACACTGTGGCAATAACAAATGCATCCTCCAGCACATAAAAGAGAAGAAATAAAGGTTAAAGCTGGGTGGAACTTCATCGTATTTTTTTTTTTTTTAAACCTTTTTACTTTAATTGCCAGTTGTGATGGCAGGGAAAAAAAAAAAAGTAAAAAGCAAGAATAGCTAAAAATAGGTCAGATAAAAGGCAGCATATCTAGCCATAAATTATCCAGAGCCCAATAAAAGCTCAGTGAATGAGACAGTGGAATGTGTGGGGGCATGAAGACATAATGATATTAAATTAGAGCTTGCCTTCAAAACTGAAGAGGGTTGTGAATTACTCTCATTTAAGAGCCTTGCAGTAATCGATAGCGGCTTTTGCTGCCCGTGGACGAAATCTCATAAATTCCCCTTTATTTTAGGTGTCTGTGCAGGAGGAACGTGTGCCATGGAGGCTTCAAGACAGGCGAGCGGTTGTGGTCCCAGCAGTGCCCAGACTCTCCATTTCAACTCGGATTTCCTCCTCCTCCCCAATCCTGCTCCCAAGGGGAAAGCAGGGTGCTAAATGCTGGATGTGCTAATTGCTGTGCCATCACACTTAAAAGGTAAAACACTCTCAAGACGGGTTCCCTTTGGAGAAGCTAAATGTCCCTGAAATCCTCTGCCTACACTGTGTGCACCATCTGGCTGGACAGCATCTCCATAATGTATCTCCGGCTCCGATTGATTGTCTTCTACCATGTTTAGACCAGTGTAACCCTAACATGTAGGAACAATATAGTTTTCCATCATGTAAGTTGAAGATCTTCTAGTGAGCGCCCAAAGCATCCAAATTATTCACTTCTGCAGCCACCTGAGTTTGGCAGAGCCGCTGTGTACCTCTCCTCGTAAGCCCCGTCCCTTTGTAGATGGGTACCATTTGTAGACTGGTACAATTTCCATGCTTAGAAGTTTCTCATAGTCTGAAACCTGCCAAGAATCGCTGGTGTCTTGATTTCTAGGTTGGGAGACAATGGTGTGACAGATGTCTCTGGGCACAGAAGGTCTACAGAACCCATTATCCCATAGCCAAGGCTTCCTATGGGCCACAAAGCACTTCCTAAGACCTTCTAACACACTTAAGAGCTACAATAAAAGACCACAAATACAATGTGCCACAGAAAGAGAGGAAGACACACAGGGCACCTCCCATGTCCCAAGGGGATTCATTAAAGGCCTCGCAGAGGGACCTAGAAAACGAGCCATGCCTCATACCATGGAAAAGGTAAAAGATGCCAGCAGTCCTAATGAAGTCCCAGGATGAGCCAAGCTTCTTCGCCTTCCTGTGATATTTGCATTGCCTCTTGCATGTTAATAATTAACAGGAATCTGCTTCTGGGACCATTACCTTGGGAGTGATGTGTCCCTCTTCCTGATGGGCTTTAGAAAACCAGCCTTCATGACAGATGGACGTGATCCTTAGAGCTACAGATGGACATGATCCTTAGAAGAGATGAGTAAGGACAGGGCTTAGCTTGGCAATGAGGAGGAAAGCAAATGCCTGCTTTTGGCAATGGGACTGGCCAGAGGAGTTATCAGGAGCGTTATCAGGATCTTTGGAAGGAAATGGCCCTGCCGAGAAACGCAGCATCCCTTGTCCAGCCGGGTTTTCTCAGCTCTTCGTGTGAGAAAGCAGAGGCCAGCAGTTATCTGCATTCCTCTCATTCCACCAACAAAGTCTCCCTGAGGTTCATTTCCTCTAGAAAGGTATTAAGGAATATTAAAGGGATAGGAATCTGCTCATTAAAGACACGTCCGGCAGATCCCTCGCTCGCAAAAGGAAAGACTGCAGGGCTTAATTTACCCAATTGTTGATGATTGATTAGGAAGGCCATTTAAAAATGCTTTTGATCCCCCAGTCCCCTCATTACAAGCATGGCTGGGGCTGCAGCATTGGACTATTCCCAAGTAATCTCAGAAGCCGGGGGAGCTTTGAACAAGTTTTTATTAATATTCCAATCGATAAGCATGAGGGAGCAGATGAAGAAAAGCATTTTGCTGTATTGCATCCACTGTGCCAGGTTTTCAGCAGGCTTGGACAGCTTGCTTGGCTGCGTAGCTGAGCTGCTGGGTGCCTTCCACAGCTGCACGCTGGGCGTGCAACAAGACCTTTGCACGTGTGCTTGGCCATGGCAGCCTGTGCAGCTGCAGCAGTTGTGCAATGCGCTTTAGATCTGCTGTTGCAGTCACGGCTGCTTGCTAGTTGGAAATATGTCCGAAATGCTGGGCTACAGGGGAAACACACGTGTGGCAAGGCGGGCTGGGCTAGAGCTGCTTTGGAATATGTGGAGGCCCCCAGGTAATAATGTTTTTAAATGAGTCTTTTCATCTGATGTGCTAAAATTTTATGTCTCTCACTGTGAGAGGGTGAAGAAGTTCAGGAACAGCAGACCAACCCAAGGAGAGCCTGTTCTCTGAGAAGAAACATCATCTCTCCAACCTCAGTCCCCAGTGATGTGATGAATATTGCAGGCAGCATTGCAGTGAATGGCGGGTGGATAACAGGCAGAGAAATGGCAGGACAGGCCCTGCCACTGCAGGCAGGGCAAAAGCCAGGAGTTTGGCATGGGAGAGAAACCTTGCATGAAGCAGTCCCTGGCGTGACTCTTGTGCTTCAGGCTATCCCTACGTGAACAGTCACATCCTAGTCTGATCCCAGACCTGACTGAATTTGCATCCAGACGACCTGGAGATCTGACTCCAAAATTATGCATTTGAAGGCTGCTTGGAGTCTGGCCTACTCAGGAGACACATGTGATGCCAATTTGGACTTGGGACTCCGGAGACTCATTCGGCTGCGAAGTGATCGCAGGTAACTTCTCAGACGCTGATGACCACAAGAGGCACGCTGAGATCTGCTGATGAGAAGCCTTCTGTACAGAGTAGGCATTCATATTGTTATTAATCAAGGTCTCACATCTTACCATCTGGTTCTCAGCCTGGTTTCCAGGTGGCAGCAAGCTGTTCAGATGGGCTCGCTCCCACCCACAGCAGCCCTCTGGGCTCCAATGCCTGTCAGCGTGAACATGGAGAAGATCCTTTCTGAGCTGTGCTTGCAGCCCTGCCTTTTTCATTCACACACGTAAGGGTGGGAATGGTTCAGAAATCAGAGATGGCATCCAGCTCACCTCGCTTTAGATGGCCCCAGCACAAATGTCTCTCTCTCAACTCGTTGCCGCAGGTTCCTCCTTCATTCAGTGGACTGAAACAGGCACTTTAAGGACATGATTCATCTGTTCTGGTTTAGATGCCAACTCCAAGATGAATTGTGTGCTAGCCTCCATTGCCCAGACTGTTTAGATAGAACTGAATTGTAAAAAAAACATGTTCAAGCTGACAAGCTTAGAGGTAGACATCTACAAGGGAGGTAAACCAAATGAGATGCTTCCTAGCACAGGCATGTGAAAATGTTTCCTGTAACTGGAGACTGGCAAGGTCTACTTTGGACCAGAGGACTTGACTCTTCTTAGCAGAGATTCCCATGAATAATACTAATAACAATCCCCACACTTCCCTGGGTACAGTCATCCCCTCCGCAGATTGAGAAATGACTACATGTGGAGCCCCATGACTGCAATGCAGTGACCAAATTAAACACCTGAATTTACGTCCTTGCATGTGGGTTTCTCTGTGCGAGCAAGGTGTCTCAGCAGCTATGACAGTCAATGGAGATGAAGTTGATAGTTTGCATTGGTTAGGTGTGATGCAGATGACCAGCCATTAAAGTGTGATTCAGTTGCCTAACATAAAAGACGATGGCATTTTTGATGTCATAAGATGTCACACTTGGCCTGTTGCTACAGAACCAGAAAGGCACAGGTCACATATAAACCCAGTCTCATCTGGGTCTGGTGTCTGCCAGGTGCATGTGGATGACCTGGATACTCTGGGACATCTCAAATGGCACAAACCATCTATATTTAGGCAACCAAATTGCTCCCCTGTGACACTGTGAGTCCATAGGCTGAATTCCAGCCCAGGTCACCACCACAGCGAGGACTTCAGCAGGCCACCGTACTCCTCTGAAAGAAAGCACTGCCCTGCTCCTGGTTGCTCTTCTGAGCCTGATGATGGTGTTTTGCAATAACTGCATGGTCCCATAGCAAAGGTGTGCGCTCTGCTCCTGAGTGTAGCCACACTGGTTACTTGTGCTTTCCTGTTAGTCTGTCCACAAACATCTCCCTCATGGAATGACATGTTGAACAAATGGTATTCAAGTTAAAAAAAACCCACAGAAGTAACAATATCTGTCAGGGATGTGGTGGCCTTAGAGAAAATTTCAGACAATCATGTCAGACCTGAATTAGTTGTCATGCTTGTTTTTGTAGCTTGGCAAAGTTCTAACAGCAGACATTAGCACTGTGACTTTTAATGTTAACATAATTTTAAAGGACTCAGTGTCTTAGAGCTGAACCCCATTGTGCTAGACATCAGTGCAGAGCAAGGACACAAACAGCTCAAATAATTGGACAGATCAGTTGCATGTTTTTGCAGTGTGAAGGAGTGATTGGAACTTTTGGGGTAACTTTAAGCCTGGGTTTTCACTGAAATGAATCCTAAAGTTGCGATTAAACTTCATTCATTGAAATAAGTTACTTACTCCAGGGATAGTCCTGGTGAACGATTGAAGTCCTTAGTTCCCAGTCAACCAGAGCACATCCTTTTGAGGTTTTCTGAGCACTTAGTTCTGTCAAGCTAGCTGGGTTATCAAAAACACAGGACTGGAGGGTCACATATAAATTGAGGCTACACTATTTGCTTTCAGGTCTTACTGGAAGCTAGGAGTACTTTCCATTTTCATAAGGTTTTGAAATAAGCTTGAGGAATCCTTCCCAGTTTCTCCAGAGATTTGCTTGGAAATGCTGTAAAGCATCAGTAAGGATATATCAAGGTAGTATTCATTTTCTTGTATCTACAGTGACTAAAGTCAACATACAATAGCCTTTATATGAGAAGGAAATGGGAAGCAGAAGAAATGCATTGCTAAAAATCATCAGAAAATTCTTTTTACTCAGGAAGAAAGTTCAGTTAAACAGAATAAGTAAAGGTCAGCACATTCAACCTTCAGGTCAATTCTCCTTCAGATTTCATCAAGAGTTACATTTCTCTAGTGGATGTAGCATTTTAGGTGCCATTGACCAGAGACAAAGGAAAACACACCTCCCAGCTCTCCTTGGTAGAACTACGAGGTTTGTTGCTCTTCTTCCATTTCCCTGTAGTCAGGCAATTACCAGGCCCTTTTAGTTTTCATTTTTTTGGGGGGGAAGTATGTTTCAAATTCCTATGATCATGAAGAAAAGGGTCAACACTGAAAATTTAGAAGGATCAGGTTTTATCAATGTAAACACCTAGCTTTCTTGAAGGTGCATGGGATTTGAATCATCATTTTAAATGGTGGAGTTGGTAATGCTGGACCAGCACTGCCCAAATCAGCATCCTGTCCCTCAATCACTCCGCAGGTCTATAGAGATGGCTGGCTTAAGGGGAAGAAAGGGCTGGGTTTGAGCTGGGGAAACAGGAGTGAGTGCAGACCTGAGCAAGACAGAGTCACTGTGCTTCGTCTCTATGCCTGTGATGCCCTCGTAGTGAGTTGTGAGAGCAAACACATCACATACTGCCAGGTGCTCTGGAAAGCACTCAGAGAGCAAGATGAGACTATCAACAGACTGACTGTCCTCTTTGACTTGCTTTTTAATGTTGTCTCTCACCAAAAAAACGGTTTATCCTTCTTTCAGCTTGAAAAGCTGATT
Source organism: Elanus axillaris (assembly GCA_026212715.1). Taxonomy (NCBI): domain Eukaryota; kingdom Metazoa; phylum Chordata; class Aves; order Accipitriformes; family Accipitridae; genus Elanus; species Elanus axillaris. The sequence continues at coordinate 40,231,707 of JANZLQ010000078.1, forward strand.
CCAGGGCTTCCTCACATGAAGCTCAGCTCTCAGTCTCAGCTGGATATCCTGATAGCTTATATTAGGTGATTAAGAGAGAAGTTATGCTGCGAGATTTCTTCATAGCACAGACACATCTGATGCACTGATCCATCTGCCAGCCGGCCAGCAGGACAAGGATGGCCAATAAAACTTCCAGCCTGCTTTTCTAGACCAAGTTGGTGTCTGCAAGCTATATTCATTCTGGGACAAATTCTACCCTGGGAGACTCATGGGCAATTCCAATTTTCAATATGCTTTCTGGCCTGCTAGAGTTTATCTCACCCTATACGTCACTGTAAATCTATGACTTGCTGTTTGCATCCTGGGACGTCTCAGTTCACAATCAGTGTCGAAGTGCAGGAAACCTATGGCTACATTTTCTTCCCCTCAGATATAGCACTTAGGTTAAGAAGGGAGTTGTAAAGATGACTGTTACTCAAGAGAAATAGCCCATTACCCTGTGCTGGGTGCAAATTTGTAAGGAGAAACTTCTGACCCAAGGAACTCTCTGTCTGGACAAAAGAAGGGTATATGAGATGAGGGAGCCAAGGAACATGCAAGGCAGGACATGGTGCCTGGACTTTGGTCCTCCAAAGTTCAAATCCTCTGAAGGTCTTCTCCTCTGAACCTGAAATCCTGCTCTGGCTGTGACCTTGGCAAGTGTTGGGGTATGAATGTGCCTTAGTTCCCTCTCTGTAGTAACAGGGTCACCAGTACTTGTCTGTGCCACTGAAGCTCTCCAAGTGCTTGCAAATTGTTCAAACACAGTGTATGATCTAAACAAACTGAACTGGGGATTGTATAAACTATCTATGCACATAAATCGAGTGTTTTAAGAGGGGAAGAAGGAAGGTTTTGTTTGTGTATTTTTTATTACAGGATATAAACAGTCAAATAAATAATTTACCGTGTGGTCCATGCTTTAAGGCAGCCCAAATCCTTTCCTGCTGTGTCTTTCAGAGCCCTATTCAAAGTCAGAGACAGGCAAGGGAGCAGCTATACATTTATTTTATTGCTCTGCAAAAGACAAACGATCTCAAATTAGTTGAAAGTGAGGATGGGAAAGAATGTGGCCGTTCTCATCTCTTAGGTCCTAGCAGTAGTGTCTTTGTATTTCTTGGACTAGGGTTCATCTCACCAGCCTTTAGATGTCCACGTCATGGATATCTCCTAAAAGACTGATCGTGGAAGGCTCCCTTTATGGAGAGGACAGGTCATTTCTATGGCATGAGTCATCTGATCTTGTCTGAACTATTTTAAACAGTCAGATAAGCATCATCCTCTGTCTTCTGGGACAAGCCCTACAGCAGGGAGATGGACTGGCAGCACTTGTGGGCTGAGACCAAGAGGTTCAGAGGAGAGGACAGGCTTCTGCTTGTTATGAGATGGCTCCAAAGTCACACAAGTGGACTCCCAGGGACTGCAGATTTAAGGGCACCATATTTCAGCACATCCAGGTGGTGCTAGATTTTGTGCAAGAAGCCAACCAGAAAAAGCAAGATCTTTAAAGATGTTTTAAGAGGTTTTGGGAGTTGATATGCAACCTGAAAACATGGCTGAAGAGACTTTTGTTAGATCACTTGGTCTCCTTCTTCTGGTACCAGACCTCAGATTCAGTCAGCTACATGCTGTGATCTCCATCTAGATTAGTCAACAGAGTTCCCAATATAGGTTCGGTTAATCACCATTACAAACTGGTGTTGCATTGTTTCAGCCCCAAAGCAATCGTGAGACATGACCACATACAAGAAACATCTAATTTCCTCCTCTGAACCAAATCAAGAAAGAAAGGATACTTGGACATACACCGTTAGAGTTGTTAATGTAGTGTTTGGCTTAGCCTTGATATTTGTGTAAAATTGCCCATCACCTCCCCAGGGTGTCTCAGCATCAATGTTGGCAAAACCTAAGCTTTTCTTAACTATATTAAGGAAAACAAAGCCCCTTCCCTCCCACCTCTGACTTACCACCTGGACTAGGAAATTTGCTGCTCTAGAAAAGATACAAAATTAAAGCCACAAAGTAGGTAGGAGTTTCCTCTGGAAAATCCAGGCTCATCAGGACAAACTTTTGGGCATGGAGACAACTATTGTGTTGGAAAGAAACTCAGTGAAATACAGGGAAGGGAAAAGCCTTGTTCATGTTTCAGTAGGTCACAAGGTGCAATAAATGACCATATTATTGAATGCAAATATGTACTCTGGATCAGTTGAATGGCTCTTTGAGTTTGGTTAATCAGTTACAGAACAATGCTGCTTGCTGTTGCCTTTTCAACAGACTTCAGAAAGAAGGTCTTGGGTTTTTAATTTAGACCAGATTTGTCTCTTTTTAGGAAAAAAAGTCCATAGTGTCTATGGCTCTGCCAAACCTATTTTGTACGGATTCCAGCCTTCATCAGGCCCTTAGAGGAGAGGGGACCACAGCCTGGCATGATAGTGGATTGATGAGGTATCTCACAAGATCTCTGACCTAAAGGTCAAAATTCTGTAGCCTACTGCATTTTAGCAGCTCCAGAATTCAGCTTCCACCTAGATACAGCAAATGATATCATAGAACCACAGAATCATAGAAAAAAATTGGTTGGAAGGGACCTCTGGAGATAATCCAATCCACCCCCTTGCTCAAAGCAGGGCCAACTTCAACAGTTGCTCATATCTTTACACTTCTTCAGCTTGTGTTCAGAAATAAAGGTCGGTGAGTGAGTCTGCTCTTTTTTAACAGGAACTGTGCAAAAATTGTGCTTTCCAAGACCTTTACTAAAGAGATCTTGGCAGTACAGCAGACTGGGTGACTTTTCCCTATAGATTTCCTTACTAGCGCTCCAAGCATCATCTGAAGTCCAGCCTCATGACTTAGACTCTAGTGGGAGCTATTTCTTTTTTCTCCATGTTAAAGTAGCTAGCTGATCACCCTCCAAAATGAGCCCAAAGCTCTCAGTATCTCACCTTAAGTTGCTAGGAGTTAATACACAAAAGAAGACCACACTGCCCAGTATGTTACAAGAAGATAATGAAAACGTTTTCAAAGAACATATTCCAACACTCAGAGGACAAGGCTTCTGGGAGATTGTCATGGAGGCAGGATGACACTTTCTGATGCTTTTGACATGTTTAGGCCTGTATTCATTCTCAATTTCCAGACAAAGCTATTACATGCTGTGGCAAGAATTATGTAACTAGTGACAGGTCGATATCCCCAGCACCTGATTTTTGCTCAGAAAGAGAAAAAAACAATATTACAGATTGAAAATTGTGGTTTATACTCAGGGGGACAGTAGCATGTAGTCCAGCAGACTTGGTTTCTCTTGCTGTCCCACTCAAAGTAACAACCCTGCTTCCACAACACTTGATTTGAGCTAATGACTATCCCCCATGGCTGCGTCCCACGAGGGCTGCTCATGGCCCGTTTCCTCCTTCCGTCCAGCCGCGAAGCGAAGATCATATGCAGAGCGACACATGGTAGCACAGCTCGCCAACAGACTGCGGCACAAAACATTTCCTACAGGTATCTCCATCTTCCCAGGTAGATAATGATGTGGTGGGCAGGAATACTTGAGTTACTTTGGGGAAGCAAAGCTGGAGGGATTTATGGTGTTAATCACTCATTTTCCTGGAGCAACTGGAAGTTAAATCCTGAAAAGTTTGAGTCAATTCCTGAAGCTTTTCTAATGTTGTCTTCTGGGTCCCATCAGCAAAGCTGGTGTCTCAGGTCAGGACTTGGCCCATACTTGGCATGGTCTGTTCAAGGTCGTGCTAGACCCATGTCAAAGAAATCCTGCAGCTCATTCCCCTCTGCTAGAATTTATCAGTACAGCAACCCCATTGAGGAGAGACATCATTCTCCGTTTTAATTCAGCAACTGGTTCTGAAGATATCAAGGTACCCAGTGTTGCTGGATATACGGCAGTGCTCCGAGTGGTTTAGGAGAAGCCCTTGGTAAAGGCAACACCGCAGCGGTGGGAACAAAGGATCAACAGCAAAGCTAGTAACACACCATAAATGTCCCCTCCAAACTCTGAATTAAACACCCACTCAGCTGAAACGTTTGAATGATGAATATCATCATCTGGGGGT